>PVIJ01013961.1:27509-43028 GCA_004024925.1 Scalopus aquaticus
GGGGGCATGACGTGTTCGCTGGCAACAGTGAATGAGCTCAAAAACTCAAGAAGGGACCCCATGTAAAGTATGTGGTTGCCCCCCCCCCCCCAAATAATTGAGAGATGACTGCCTTTTCCCCTCCACCAACTTTCTGGGGATGCCAAAAAGATCTGGGGAAAATTGGGGAAAGGGTGAAAATGGACAGGGGGAGGGTATGTTTCTCAGGCTGCTGTGGCCATGGCCGATCTTTGTTTTCCTGTTGAGACTCAGTTTTCCCTTCTGTAAAGTAGGGTTTGCATCATTTCCCTTCCCCTTCCCCCCACCTCCCTCCCGTGATGTCGGGGAACTGGAACCTCCAGTTTACATGCAAAGTGGTTGGGATGAGCTGTTATCAAAGAGACCTTGGTCTCCAGTTGCCATTGGAGTTCTGGTGTCCTCTGCTTTGCAAGCTCCATTCCCTCATGTCTGCATGAAGGCTTCTTTCCCTACAACAGCATTCACTTTTTTTTTGTTTTTAGAATTTATTTATTTATGCATACAAGAACTGGCGTGTAGGCCAGAGATGGATGAGAGGATTCACCAGAGAGAGTGGGGAGCAGAACATGTAGATCCACTGGAATACACTGTTGCGGGGAGCAGTGGGGGAGACAGGAGAGGTCTGCTGCACCACGTAGGAAGTTCCCTGGCTGGGGATCGAACTCGTGCCACAGTGGCTGGTGATCGCTTGATAGTGCTGAGACTTTAAGCCCTGTGCCACTAAGGAAGCAAATAGCATTCGCTCTTAACTCTCATCCCCTGTGTTTGCTGACATCATAAGTAATCTGCCGCGCCTGCTGCATCACACAGGGAAAGACCTAGAGAGATTGCTGATGTCACACAGGGAGTATGCTGTGGGCCTTGCGCCAGAACCCAGGCCTCTGGGTTTCTGGCTTCTCTCAACCTTTGTTTTATTTTTTTCAAATTATGTTTATTGAGTAATGTTGATTTACAACACTGTTTATGTGTTAGGGATAGAGGTTAGCACCTTTACAAATGTATATGATCACCACAAAACCTCATAATCCTTCACCATCGCCCATTGGACCCCCTTCGTCCTCTGCTCTTACCCGCTGAGACCCTCTTTGATATTTTTGTTTTGTAGTCAGATTTCTAGGGCTTGGGTTTGTCTGTTCTCTTGCTTTGTTTTTAAGGTTCTGTGTATGAATGAAACCATCTGGTATTTGGTATTTGTCTTTTACCTGACTTATTTTGCTTAGTATTTTCCCTTCTAGCTCCGTCCATGTTGTTACAAATGGCAATTCATCTTTTTTTCACAGTTGAGTAGTATTCCACTGTGTATATACATATACATCCATCTGTTGCTGGGTCCCTATGTTGTTTCCATACCTTGGCTATTGTAATAATGCTAAATATTGTAAATAGTGAACACAGGAGGGCATATATCTTTCTGAATTAGTGGTTTTATATTCATCTGATAGAAACTTAGGAGTGGAATTGCTGGATTGTATTATTACTGTTTTGAGAAACCTCCATCCTGTTTACCACCTTCCTCTACCTTTCTAGAGGAACAAAGAAAACCATCATTTTCTGTGCTGCTCTTTCCCAAGGAGCAGTGGACAATTGCCTAGGATATCTCAACAATATCAGAAGCAACTGTTGCTACCCCCATTTTGCAGGCAAGGAATGTGAAGTTCATGGTAATGGGTGTAACTGCTGATCATAAGACAGTAGGGTTTGGTGTCGCTTGTGGATAACTGGAGAGACAAAAAAAATGTATTCCAAAAAAATGTATTGTTTAATCATCGCTGATCAAACCAAGGACATCTAGGACCTGGTCTGACCCATGAGACCCACCAAGGTCCCTAGCTAGTTAAATACATGTCCATGCTGCATTCAGAAGGGGCAAGATTTGCTCAAATATCAACCCATCGATTAGAAGAATAATGGCAGTTGCTGGGGGATACATCTACAGAAAGGAATCTGACATGGTCCCTGCCATCAGGAGGCATGTGTGACAGAAAAATGTATGAATTCTCCCATGGGGATAGCCTGTTCTAGCTGTCAGGGCCTTCTTTTTGGCTTACTTAACTCCACAGCCATTTTGTGTGAATACCCCACTCAATGCCCGGTGCTCAGATCAGGCTGGGGGATAACTTTGTTTTCTTTTTCTTTCCTTTTTTTTTTTAAAGATTTATTTTTACTTATTTATGCCCACAAGAACTGGGGTGTAGGCCAGAGGTGTGTAAGGTGAGAGGATTCACCAGAGACAGACTGGAAAGCAGAACAGGCAGATCTACTGAAACACACTGAAACACGCTGCTGAGGGGAGCAGTGGGGAGGCAGGAGAGGTCTGTTGTGCCACACCCATGTGGGTCAGCTCCCTGGCTGGAGATGGGACTCAGGCCCCCAGGCTGCAGGGGCTGGCTGTAGCTTGATAGCCTTGATAGCACTGAGACTTAACCCCTGTGCCACCAGGGAGGCCCTCCTTTTTTTTTTTTTTTTTTAAGATTTATTTATTTATACATACAAGCTGGGGTACAGACCAGAGGTGTGGGGTGGCGAGAGGGTTCACCAGAGACAGAGCGGGGAGCAGAACAGGCAGATCAGAAACACACTGTTGAGGGGAGCAGCGGGTGAGGCCGGAGAGGTCTGCAGCACCATGTGGGATTCTCCCCGGCCGGGCGTCGAACTCGCATCGCTGCTGCCAACAGCTCCACAGCGCAGCGCTCACCCGCTGCGCCACCAGGGAGGCCCTCCTGTTGTTGTTTTTTAAGTGGGCAAAACACACATGGGAACAAATGTGTCCAGTTCCAGCAGATTCAGTGTTACCTCATGGCCGACCTTGGGCCTAATGGATGGGCCAACGCGTGTATGACACCAGGAAGCAACTCTGTTCAGGGTGTTGACCACCTTGAAATGGCTTCACTGTCCACTTCCCTATCATGGGGCTGATTTGGTTCGCGCAGGGGTGGAGGGAGCTCATGCTGTCGCCGTCTACGCTTGAGAATTATGACCTAGTGGTACTGGTGGGTCGTTCCAGTAAATTGGTTGGCCTAAGAATGGAGAAGCCTGATTTCTGTGCTTAGGGAAGCTTTAGGCTGCCTTCTGCCCCCTTGCGGTTTGGAGGAGGGGAGGGGGGCGGGCTTGGTGGGGAAGCCCTAGTGAGCAGCCCTGGAGGTGGAACTTCTGATGGGAACTGGAGAACTCCTAAAGCCTGCAGTCACTCTGCTTTTTAGAGTTTGGAATTTGCCAGGGGGACCTAGGGAGAAGGGTGGAGAAAGGGGGCGTGGGGAATGAAGAGGGCTGCATGATAAGCACCCCCAAAGACCAGAGTACCGACTGGGGTGAGTCATTGTTCTGAAACGGTGCCACTTCATCTGTAAAATGGGGACGATTCGGGGAATGACTTCAGAGTCGTGGTGAACTGGGGTTTAAACAACCGCGATGTCTCAGTCCGTGTACTGTGCGAAGTGGATTTAACTCCATCGCGCCGCAATCCCACCATTCGAGGTTACACAGCTACTAAAGGGACAGCTAGGGGGAGAGGCTGCAGAAGAGCGCGGGAGACCGCAGGGTTGAACTTCAGCTCCCCTCCCTGCCCTTAGGACGTGGAGACTGTTCCAAGAGAAGGAAGTTGTCCAAGGTCACACAACTGTTCTGTCTCAGGCCAGAGGTGCATCCCTGACCTGGGCTGCCCAGGGCTGGGGTCTGACCCTCCCTGCAACCTTAGCCCCGTGCTTTCTCTTGCGCTGCCGGATGGGCACATTTAAGGATGGTGGCTCTGCCAGGGCGTCACCTCCGCCACCAGGACGGCGTCCATGCTCCTTGAAAACGGGGGTGCGGGAATCCCCGCGCTCTACTCATAGAACGGGGGTGGGGAGAGCTGCCCCGGGGCCCCCACCAGCTGGGGGCGAGGGGGCGGCCGTGGGCGGCGGCGTCCCCTGGCGCTGGCCGGCGCGCTTCCCTGTCGCCGCCTCGGCCTCCCTCCGCCTTCCTGGCGGCCGCCGCGCCGCGCCGGTGTTCAGTTTCAGCGCGGGGATGAGCGCAGGCTGCGCCCGGCTGCCGGAGCTAGGAGGGAAGCGAGCGAGGGCGCCCCGGTCCTGTGCCCGGGCCTGGCAGCGCCGTGGAGGGGGCTCGGCTCCCGTCGCCCGGGCCGGACGCGCGTCGAGCTGCTGCCGCTGCCGGAGCGGACGCCCAGGAGCCGCGCCGCCAACGCCTAGGGTAACCGCGGGCGCGCCGCTTGGGCGGGCGGCTGGGCGGTCGTCCCTGCGTCCTGCGCCGCGCCTCGCGGGCCCGGGGCTGCGGGGACACCCGCTCCTTGGGGGCACGGGGCCGGGTGTGGACGCCGCCTGCCCGCGGGCTGCACCGCTGGCGTCGCGGAGCAGCTCTTTGTGTCTCCGGGGGCTGCGCCTAAGTGTGCAGGGAGTGCGCGCCCGGCGCCACCAGCCAGTCACCTGGTGTCAGCTTTCCAGGCCCCCAGCCCCTCTCCCGCCAGACCTTTGCCCGAAGGGACGCTGCCGGCGCTGCCGGGGGGAGTTTCACAAGTTGGAGGGGAAAGGACGGAGTGGTGCCGCCCTGCCTTCCCAGACCCCGGGCAGCTCCCCAAAGTTGAGGCTGCAGGTGCAGCGCCCCCTCCTACCACGCTCCTCCCCAGCCAGCCGGGGTTGAAGGGGGGCGGGAAACCCCCCAAAGACTTAGCTTGGGGGCTCCCGATTTCGGCCCCCAACTGGAAGGTGGCCTCCAGTACAGAAGCCAGCCGGGCCGCTGTGGGGGTGTCCGGGGCGCGCCTTTCCGGGTAGGGGGCCAGCGGAGGCGGAAGCCAGGCCGGCTGGCCGCAGGGAGAGCTTAGCGGCCGTGGCACCGAGCCGGGGTGCCCATGTGACTGCGGTGTGCTTTGGAAGAGGAAGCTGTAGAGGTCAGTGCAAAGGCGTCACGCCAGAGTGAGCGAGCTGGAGTGAAGGGGGAGACCCGGAATGAGCGCGGGGCGGGCCGGGGTGGCTGCTGGGGCCAGGACAAAGCCACCCTGTCACAGCCACCCTGACGGCTTATTGCGGGAGGGGCGACCCGGGCCTTGGCGGTCAGGAAATGAGGGACGTGGGAGGAGGGGCCTCTCCAGGAGAGGCGGGTCTGGAAGTGGCGCCCCCTCACCCCCCAGAGGCTTCAGTGGATGCTGGAGGGGGACTGGGAGGGCAGATCAGACACCAGCACAACTTGGAGAACTTTCCCTGCTCGCAGCCGCAGCCATCTGAGGCTTCCTGCTCGCAGCCGCCAAGGCTCGCGGGGATCCTGTTTTGCATCGTTGCCGGGGCTGCAGGGAGGTTGGACCCGGGTGATCCATTTGCCCAGGCGCGGCCTGGAGACCAAAAGCCCACCCCTCCCCCCTCCTCTGTGCTCGTGGGCTCCCGGGTGAGCATCCAGCCACCAGTCTGGAGGAAGCACATCTTGCTCCACCCCACAAACACTTAAATTGTTTTTCCTAGATACTGTTCTGCTGAGGCCTGCAGGGGGTGGAAACCAAGGTTAGATTTAAAAAAGAAAAGAAAAAAACCTGGAGGTGGTTTTAGGGAAATGAGGACTAATATTTTGAAGTGGTGTTTGGAGAGGAGAGACCAGTGTGGCCCGTGGGGGTGGGGTGGGGTTTTAGACCATCCCCCCCAATTCCTGGGGGAGCCCATCCCCCAGACCTGCGAACTGGGAACCTGGCGGGCGCAAGCTGAGGAGGCTGGCGGGAGGGTGTGGAGCCCAGCCCGAGCAGGGACTTGAACAGCCCCGGCACCCACCGCAGCCCGCGCTGTCTTCGTGACGAGGCTGCGTCCGTCCGGTGCTGTCAACTACACCCCTCCGGTGGGGTTGCTAGGCAGCGGGGCTCTGATGTGCGGGGAGGCCTTCTGATTTGTCAGCCTCCTGCAGACACATGGTTCAGCTCCTTCCAGCCTATGGGGAGGAGGGACGCGGGCACGCCGCCTGCATACAGCCGAGCCCGTCCACCTGAATGTGAGGTGCCAAAGGCAGCAAGGGAGGGGCACCTGGAGCCTTGCAGCCTCCTAACCAGCCCAGCCCCACACCCCATTAGCTCCACAGGGGCTTGCTTCTGGCTCCTCCCTACGGCCCCCACTCGGTTCCTCCCCCTTCCCCAAACCATGGAAAAGCAAAGTGCAGCGGGGAAAAGAGGTCAGTGGGGTAAGCATGGGTGTGCGGGCTTCCCAAGGTGCCAAGGTGCATGGATGTGAGCAGTGGGGAGGCCACCCCGTCCCTGCCACTGCCTGGGCTCCCCTGGGAAGGTGTGGGAGGGGGCCCTGGCCAAGCTGTCTTCCAGGCCTGGACTTGGAAGCCTGTTCCACCCCTCCTCCCCCGCAGCTCTGCCCACCTCCAGGAGGAGAGCTAGTCAGGGAGGGGGACCCCTACGCTGCTGCCAGAAGGGTGGGTTTATCTGGTGCTTACTAGCAGGCGCAGAGGGGCCCTCTCTGCCCAGCCCAGCCCTCCAGGCTCATGCTCCGCCTTTTCTGCCCGCACCACCTCGGGGCTTCTCTTCACCCCTCATTTGAAGAACAGTTTTATTGAGATATGATTCACTTGCAGCTTAAAGCTGTGGTTTCGTGTTTGTTTACAGAGTTGTGCAACTAGTCAGTTGGGAAACATTTTCATCACCCCAAAATGAAACCCTGAACCCATTAGCCATCACTCCCTGTTTCCTGCCAACCACCGCAGCCGTGGCCACCGCTGTTCTCTGTCTCTGGCCGTTTCAGTGGAAACCCTGGTCCTCTGTGGGTGCCCTGGCCCTTCGGTGCATTGCTTCCCAGTCAGTGGCCGTTTGTCCCGCGTGGAACTTTCTGTGCAGTTCCCTTAAGAGTGTCCCATCCCTTCGGGCAGGGGTCTTGAGGCATTCTTAGTGTGCTGCTTTTAGTGCCAGGCCTAGCTCTGGCCCGGACAACTGGTTGGCTCTCACTGAGTGATTGTTGAATGAAGGGGGTGAAAGGGCCTGGTCATCAGTGAGCGAGGCAGGTGCCTTCCGGCTGAATTCCAGGGGGCCCGGGGGGAAGGGGGCCAGCAGCGTGGGGGAGCTGCATGTATCTGAGCCTCCATGGGGTAGAAAGGAAGCCTCTTGCTTGGGGGTGGGGTGGGACGGAGACAGAGCAGAAGCCACCGGGGAGGAAGGAACAGTGGCCGCCAGGTGGCTCTGTGGCCAGCTCTCCAGTGAGCCTGAAGCAGAAATGCCTGCCCCAGACTTTGGGGTAGTCAACGCTTGAGCCTCATTGTCACCTGATCGCAGGGGCTTCCCCCATGGGGAACTCCAGTGCGACGTGTGTTTAAAAAAAAGAAGAGAAAATTCCCCAGCATCAGCAGCTATAAAAGGGCAGCAGGTGAGGCCTTCTGGAGGCTGCTCACCTCCTGGGCTGCCCTGAGTTGCCCCTCCCCCTCCTGTCTCTGTGTCCCCGCAGGTACTGTCTGATGAGCGTGAAAGGCTGTTTCACTGACTTCCACATCGACTTTGGGGGCACCTCCGTCTGGTACCATGTTTTCCGGGGCGGGAAGGTGAGTTGGGGGGGGTCGTTCTGCGTCTCTGGCTGTCTGTACCTGGAGGGCTGTTTGTACCTGGAGGGTCGGCTCACCTTTCCCCTCCCTTCCGCCCCATCCCCCAGCTAGCCCACCCCTGTGTGGCCCCTCAGTCTCCCTGGGGCTGCCGCCTCACTTCTTTGGGAGGGAAAAGATCAAGGTCAGCTCCTTGTAGCACATCTCATCCCCTGTGCCCACCTGCTCACGCAGCACCTTGCGCTGAGCGCTGTGACCCAGATTTGAACTCCAGATTGGGCTCCCGAGAACCTCTGGCCTTCGTGCCCCGAGACTGGTCCTTGTGTGTGGGTGGGCCACTCTGCGCGTCCGGTCTGTGTGTGTCTTTGTTTGAAGTTGTCGGAAGACATTCTAGGTAGTTGGTCTCCCTGCATGGTTCCAGAAGTTTTCCCTCCTTTTCGAGGGAGAGCACAAGCTGGCTCTTTTTACCGGGCCGTGTTGTCAGACGACTTCGGAAATGCGCCTTCCTCACCTTCCCCCACGTCCCTGGCAAGCTCAGGGCAGAGTCCAGAAAGTCTTCCCACCCTGCTGTTGCTACGGGGACAGATTCCCTAAAGGCAGGAAGGGGGTGCCGGGGAGGTGCGCGGACCCCTTGCCGCCTACACCCTTTGGGTTGGCTCCTTGGGGGGGCGCTCGCTGGGGACACATCCTGCCCTGTTCTCCCTGAGCCAGGTGGGTGGGGCTGTCTCCTGGCTCCTGGGGTGACGGAGACCCTGGAGGACATCACCCTGATCGGGGTCTTCAGCTGTTTGCCTCCTTTCCCTCCCCAGATCTTTTGGCTGATTCCTCCTACCCTGCACAACTTGGCGCTGTATGAGGAGTGGGTGCTGTCGGGCAAGCAGAGCGACATCTTCCTGGGGGACCGTGTGGAGCGGTGTCAGAGGATTGAGCTGAAACAGGGGTACACGTTTTTCATCCCTTCTGGTAGGTCTCACGTGGCCAGCACGGGGCTCCCCTGGCGTTTGGTGCTGTCTGGCCATCCCCTGGCCTCCTGGGGTTGTGGGTCAAGGGCCTCTGGGCCTGGGCCGCCGGCTGCCCCCGGAGGAGCGGCCTTGGGCTGCAGGCACAAACAGCACTGTCTTCCCTCCCCGCTAAGCTGAGTCTCCTGCCTGTGGACCAGGGTTCCGCCCCAGGAGGAGCCCAGGCTCCTGCAGGGGACAAAGCCTCCCCAGGACCTCTGGAGGATGTCTGGGGCTGGGGGAGTAGGTGTACCCTGAGTCTGGGGGGAGGGGCAGGTGCTGAGAGCCTGGCTGGACTGGAACCGGTCGTCAGGAAGAGGCTGCCTCCCTCCTGTGGAACTAGATGAAAAGTAATCAGGACTGTCCTCAGTGCCTGCTTTTGGAGTCCCCAGTGCAAAAGAAAACAGAAACAAAAACCACAATAAACAAAACTGCCCGACTATGGCTGGAGTTGGGAACTGGACTGAGGACGTGTGGCTGGCACTCGCTGTCCCTCTTGGACACGCTAGATGACCCGGGAGAGGCCAGGCAGTGTGGTCTTAGGCTGCGTTCATGGGCGCATTTCACCCCGGAAGAGGGAGGCTGCTCCCACTGTGGAGTGAGGGCTCAGGCTGCGTGGAGGAACTTGTGTTCTTGGTCACCATGCTTAGGAGACAAGTGAGGTGATAGGAGTTTGGGGGTGGAATTGGGTTGTATTACCCTAGGAAGCCATGGTGCCTGCTAATGGCAGTCAGCCAGGCGAAGGCTGGATTCCTGGAAGAGGAGATGGTACTGGCTTTCTCTGAGAGGGGATGAGCTCCCCATCACTGGAGGTATACAAGTAGAGGCTAGACACAGGTGAGGAGCCTGTGGAGAATTCGCCCCTGAGTGGAAGCTTGGATCCTGAGATGGGCATGCCCCGTGAGCCCACTCAATCCATTGACCAGAGAAGCTGCTTCTGCTTCCTTAGGCTCCGAAAGTTGGGCTGGGGTCAAGCACTCGTGTGTGGAGTCAAATGAAGGGTGGTTGTGGTAGCTGTTCTCCCGTGGGGTGGGGCCGCACCCCTGGGTCTTCTAGAACGTCGGCCAGAAGGTGGCAACCTCCTCGGTAGGGGAATTTGGAATTTGGAGTCAGCTGGGGGTGACTGTTACGTTCTTTCGCCCTGGTCTGTCCTACAGTGCTGGGCTTGGGACCGGAGGGAGCCCTGCTTGCGGCAGGACGGGGTCGTGGCTGGGGGGCCGTCTGGGGTGCACGCCCCGTGGATGTGGGTGTGGCGTGCAGGGCCGGAAGGAGGCGTCTCCTGAACAGCCGGTAGGGATGGCCTCTGGTGAATTCAAAGGAACTGCATCGTTCTCGGCCTGGCTGGTGTTGTCCCCTTCCTGTGCCTTCCTTACAAGGGGGGTGAGGAGGGCTCGACTCTGGACCCCACCTGCCCTGAGCAAGGACGGGCTTCCTTTCAGGACCTCATGCAGACCTGGGAGGTTGACTTGTTGCTCTGCCCAGGCTGGGGTGGAGGGTGTGAATTTGGGGGGGGTTAAGCAAGCAGAGGTCTTGAGAAGTGGCATTTAAGCCACCACAGTGGGGACTGACTCTCAATGGCGGGAAGAGGAAACAGATGTGGCTCGGAGCCCAGGAGACCCCGGCAAAGGCTTGAGTTGTGACATACCAGGGTTTTCCCCGGGATTTGGGGAAGTAAAAGAAAGGGACAGTTGGAACTTGTGCTCTTCTCAGAGGCCGGGGTGGAGATGGACGGGGGCGGTGTGTGACTCCCAGGCATCGATTTCGTGGAGCAGTGGAACGAGAAGGCACAAACTAGGAGCTGCTGTAGCTCGAGACTCAGAGTCTTGCAAAGGCGGACGTTAATTAAAAGACGCAACCTGGCATCTACTGCTGTTGCTGCTTTGTGGAAAGAAGACGATTCTGACAGCAAAAAGCTCAAAGTTATCGTTCCAGAATAAAGGACGGTACTTTATTTATTTATGTTTTTAAAGATTTATTTATTTATACAAGCTGGGGTACAGGCCAGAGGCGTGGGGCGGCGAGAGGGCTCACCAGAGACAGAGCAGGGAGCAGAACAGGCAGATCAGAAACACACTGCTGAGGGGAGCAGCGGGCGAGGCAGGAGAGGTCTGCCGCGCCATGTGGGACTCTCCCCGGACAGGCGTCGAACTCGCATCGCTGCTGCCGACAGCTCCACAGTGCAGCGCTTAACCGCTGCGCCACCAGGGAGGCCCAAGGACGGTACTTTAAATGTGACGTGATGTGAGATCTCCACCGTCTTCATTTTTCTCATCTTGTGTGGCCCATTTGTGCGAACTGAAGGAGCAGAGTTTTGGGGCCACAAAAGTCGATGGGCATCTGGGCTCCTCATCAGGCCTGGGGGTCCTTGTCGGCGTCTATTCCTGCTGAGCCACGGACAGACAGACAGGTCTGCCCTTCCTGGTAGCTGGCTCTGGTGGCGGTGGAGATGGAAACTTGGGGAAGGCAGTTCCTTGGGCATGTGTTTTTCCCCATCAGAAATGGAGTCTGATTCTGGGGTTCCCCGCTGCCGGCCTGGGTGCTCATCTCTACAGTGTGACCTTGGACGTGAGTCCTCCCACCTCCTGCTGGACTCAAGTCTCCCCAACTCCCCACAGGAAGATTTTAAATGTCACAGTCACAGTATCTTTGTGAGACTCCATTTAAGTTTTTCTTCTTGTGTCTGAGGTGAAGGGCATGTTGCTGACTGTGCTTCAGGGGAGGTGCTTCTTCGGGCCTCAACCCTGGTAGTCCAGGAAAGCTTCCTGGAGGAGGAAGGCTGTTGAAGGTGACCCACGAATGGGGTGACCTGAGAAAGGGGCTCACCAGCCCTCTATGGCTGAGGCAGACATGATAGGAGAGAAGGGAGGGCCCAGGGTTGATAAATGCCCTGCTGTGTGTCCCCATCCTTCGAGATATTTTGGGATACTCGCCTCAAGTTGGGGACGTGGGAGTAGGCGTTCATCCCCAAGGTTCACTTGGGAGTCACATCCTTTTCCCTGACCTGACCTGACCTGACCTGCGGCCCAGCCCTGACCACGTCAGTGAGCTTGTCCCCCAGCCGCCCCCGCTGCCCAGCTTAGGCTGCCATGTGCAATAACAGTAACTCAAGTTACCGAACAGGGAACATCCCATCACTCATCTTCCCTGTGCGAATTTAAGGAAGAACTTTCCAGCCCACTCTTTTTTTTTTTTTTCTTAAATCAGTTTCCTGAGGCCCAGAGAACTGAGCAGACCGACCCAAGTTCCCACAGGCAGTGAGGGACAGGTCTAGCTTCAGAGCCCACCTGCCTCCCCTTAGCCTGGGAGTCAGCATCTTGGGGTCTGGGCCCTCCTCTTGCCCTGTGACTTTGGGGGATTTATTTGCTCATTTCCTAAGGGCCCGTTTGGCAGTGTGGAAGGTCCTGGAGAGAAGAGGAGACTCCTTCCATCCTGAGCGCCTGCCGGTCAGCAGGAGCTGGGGACGGGGGCTGGCGTGGGGGTGTTTCCCACCGTTCCCTTGCAGCAGCAACCACCCAGACCCCTGTGTCAGGTAGCCCCAAGAGTTTCTTGGACTCCAGCAAGTCTGAGGAACAGCACTCAGCAGCTCCTTAATCACATACTGGACTTGGGCCTCAGTGGTCCATCTATAAAGGGGGTACAGAACAGGTAAAGGGGAGCAGGACGCAGGCTGGACATGGGGTGGAGAGTGGGAGGGCCTCAGGACACCAGGCAGTGAGGACCCGCTGGGAAAGGGTCTGGCAGCGGGGCTATTTCTGTGGCGTAGTGGGTCAGGCCAAGCAGGCGCCTGGTGTGGCCTGCACAGGGTGCCGCTGCCAGGCCCCCTGAGGAGAGCCGGCTGCGTCTGCCCCAGGCCGTGGTGCCAGCCCAGCACAGGCTCTCTGATGCTGTGAAGGAAGCAGCGGGTCTTTGTGAGCTACCCCTGAGTGCTGTGCCCTCTGGGCAGTGCGTGCCCTGCAGCTGCCACAAAGGCGGACAGGCGAGGCTGAGGGGCTCTGGGCTCTGGATCCCGAGCCTCTGGGTGGGCTGAGACCATGCCCCGTGCCCCTCGGGTTCCTGAGAACGCCTGTCCCCCGGTCTGTGGTCGTGACTGGGCCTGTGAGGAACGAGTGGGCAGTGACTGCAGTGCAGGCTGCCTGACTCACCTGGGAGGCCCTGGCTTCCTGGGGTCGCCTAACTCACCTGGGGAGAAGCTTCCAGCACCTCTCGGATGTCTGGGTCCCCCATTTGCCACAGCACCTCTCTCCCTCTTTGTTCACACAACGAGGGTAACAGGTATAGGTCAGGTGTGTCTGCTTGTCTACCAGGTAGGGGAGGAGGATGCGGGCGTCCCTGGGCATCCTGCCCCCTGCCCTGGCGACAGGTGAGTCTCCTCGGATACCAGTGGGGGGGGCGCTCACTTGCTTGGGCGCTCACTTACCATGGAAGTCCCCCAAGAGAGGCGGCGTCTCCATTTCACAGGGGCAAATGGAGGCCAGGGTGGAGCCTTCAGGTGCCCCGTCAGGTGCTGAGTTGGCCCTGGGGACTGTCTGGAACCCAGGCTGCTGGCCTTGGCTCTGTGTGGGGTGTGGGTGGGCCCCGGGGCAGTGCAGGAAGGAGCCCCGGGAATCCTGTCCCCTTCGGGCCTCACGCCGCCAGGTGCAGCTGCTGGACATGGCGCTCCCAGGTCCAGTGCTAGGAAGTGGGGCTTTAATTAGGCAGATGCTGGTGCTGTTAGGACAGTGACCCACCCTCGTCAAGCGTTGGCGTGGAAAGCGGACTTCCAGGCGCGTCTGCACACAGGGTGTGGTGGTGATGGGGACGGCGCCCAGGAGCCTGGACAGGACCCGTCTGCCCCGCGGAGCAGCTGCCCCCTGGCTACAGGTGTGCGCCCCGAGAGGGACCCGCCGAGCCTGCTCCTGTGTGCATGGCTGGTGGTTCTCCCGCCGCTCTCCCCGAGGACCCCAGCTCCGTCCCATCTATGGTCCCCGCAGGGGACGGGCCAGCAGCTGGCGAGTCCCGCTCAGATGCAGCTGGGGCCTTGCAGCCGCCGGCGCTCGGCCCAGATGGCGTCTTTGCTCCCAGAGTGTGGCACCAACTCGGGCAGGCAGTGCCAGGGAAGGGGGGGCCCTGCGGGGCTGGCGTGGAAGTGGGGGTGCTCTGTCATTTCCTCCCGTCAACAAATGAGGCCAGTGCGCTCAGTGGGCATCCTTGTGGGGACTGTGTCAAGCTTTGGGTCCGGGGCTCCCGCTGGAACCCGTGGGGTTAGGGCGAGCAGAGCCTGGTGGGGTGTGCATGGCTGGTGACTAAGATACCAGCTGCAGATGGACCCTGGAGGATGAGACGGCAGGAGGCAGCCTCGGGCAGAGGCCAGCCAGGTGCCTGGGTCCTGCAGCCCTGACCAGATGGCCCATCTTAGCTGTAGCCCCGAGACCCTTGTGACCCTCCCGGAGCAGGTGTTGCTGGGGTGGTGAGGAAAAGACCCCAGGGCGGAGGAGCTTCCCAGCTCTCTGGCCAGCGTGGGAGAGGCCAGGCCCTATGTCTCTGTTGGCGGCTACAGGCGGGCTCTCCACGACAGGGAGGGCCGCAGGGAGTGGGGCTGGCCTGCAGCTGCCCACCGCCGACGGGCGCTAGCCAGGGCCCTACAGCGAGAGTCCCCGGTCACCCCGCGCAACCTCACTCCTGGTGCTGGGTGCTCTCCGGACCTTCTTTTTTTCTTTTTAAAGATTTATTTATTTATGCATTCAAGATGGGAGGTAGGCCAGAGGTGTGGGTGGTGAGAGGGTTCACCAGAGACAGAGTGGGGAGCAGAACAGGCAGATAGACTGAAATCCACTCTGAGGGAGCAGCGGGAGACAGGAGAGGTCTGCTGCGCCCTGTGGGAAGCTCCCTGGCCGGGATCAAACTCGTGCTGCAGTGGCTCTGGATAGATTCATGGTGCTGCGCTTAACCTATTGCGCCACTGGGGAGGCCCCTGGATCTTCTGTTTTTAAAAGGACAGTTTACTAGGAAAAGCAGAGAGAGCGGTCCCTGCCTAGTCACAGGCAGGCAGGAAGGACTCTTGCCAGTGCAGAAATTGTTCTTCCCTGTTCCTTGTGTGCCCGCCTGCAGGCTGGCATAAGTGGGGAACCCCCAAGGGCCTGGGTGCTGAACCTCTTTGCCCTCCCCACCCCAGGCTGGATCCATGCCGTCTACACCCCCGTGGACTCCCTGGTGTTTGGTGGGAACATCTTGCACAGCTTCAACGTGCCTATGCAGCTGCGGATCTACGAGATCGAGGACAGAACCCGGGTAAGGGGCCCCGCCCTCCCAGGCTGTGTGGACGAGTCGTTCCCAGGCCCCTCCCACTCCCTGCCTCAGGCCCCGCCCCCCGAGCTCCTGGGGGTTTCTGTCCTCTCTAGCTGGTGGTAGCCAAAACCCCCCGTGGAAGGGGAAGTGTCTTTCGAGAAAGCACCTGAGCTGCGGGATCCTGCTTGCCTCTCACGCAGAGCCAGGGGTGCTGGGGAGTGGGGGATTCCAGTGCTGTTGCTGGGGTGTCGGGGAGGCTGCTGCTTGGAAAGAAGGTCTGATCTTGCCACGTATTCCCGGGGACCCCAAGTGGGGTGTGGAGCCACAAGGAAGCCAAGTGTCTGGGTCTCCCCATGTACCGCCTCTGAGCTCCGTCTTAGGGTTGACTTTGCGGGGGCTCCTGGTTCCCCTTGACAGTGAGGGTACTGCCTTCTTGGACTTTACCCCAACCCCACGCCCAGAACCAGACCCCAGGTTGATGTGCGTCCGCCCGAAAAGGAACAGCCACTGCAGACTTGCCACCTCCTTCCCTCCGGGAATTTGATCCAAAGTCCCCAGAGAGGGGCACCGGGGCAGAAGGGCCCTTTTCTTCTTCACTCCTAGGTTTCTTGTTTCTTTTTTCTCTTCTCTTCTCTTCTCTTCTCTTCTCTTCTCTTCTCTTCTCTTCTCTTCTCTTCTCTTCTCTTCTCTTCTCTTCTCTTCTCTTCTCTTCTCTTCTCTTCTCTTCTCTTCTCTTCTCTCCTCT
>PVIJ01013962.1:0-42930 GCA_004024925.1 Scalopus aquaticus
TTTAATGTGTGCCATCCTCACAGGTGTGAGGTGGTATCTCATAGTGGTTTTGATTTGCATTTCCTTGATTATAAGTGATGTTGAGCATTTTTTCATGTATCTGTTGGCCATTTGCTTTTCTTCTTTGGAGAAGTGCCTTTTGAGCTCTTCTGCCCATTTTTTGATTGGGTCATTGGCTTTGTTTTTGTTGAGTTGTGTGGGAGCCTTGTAAATTTTTGTTATCAGTCCTTTATCAGATGTATTGTGTGCAAAGATCTTTTCCCAGTTGGTAGGGTGTCTGTTAGTTTTGGCTAATGTCTCTTAAACTGGACAGCCACATGCAAAAAAATGAAGCTAGACTACTGCCTCACATCCTGCACAACAGTCAACTCAAAATGGATAAAAGACCTGGATGTAAGACCTGTAATCATAAAATGTATAGAAGAAAATATAGGCAAAACTCTACACGATATACATCTCAGCAAAATCTTAAAAGACACATCCCTCAAAGTGAAGGAAGTGAAAGACAAGATAAACAGATGGGATTACATCAAAATAAAAAAAAAAAGTCTGTACAGCTAGTTGCCCTTTTAATGGGACTACAGCAAGGATATACAAAATACATGTGTTTCTTATGTGAGTGGGATAGCCGAGCAAGTGAATTGCACTACTTGTGGAAGGAATGGACTCACAGACAAAATGTAACAGTTGGAGAGAAGAATATCCAGCACCCAGCTCTGGTCGAGGCTCACAAAATCTTGCTATCACCGGAACAAAGGCTGCTCGCAAGCCCCAGGCTCCTGTCTCAACTAGGTTTGATGAAGAATTTCAGGAAAGCCATGGACTGTACCTTGCCAGCTTTTCAATACCTGCATGAAAAATTTCCTCGACTCAGCAAAGCAAAGATTAAAGAGGGACTTTTTTGGGTCCTCAGATTCGAGAGCTCTTCAAAGATGACCCGTTCAACAACTTGCTGTAGGGTGATGCGAAACAAGCATGGAATGCTTTTCGCCTAGTGTCTGTAAACTTTCTTGGGAATGTTAGGGCAGAAAACTACAAGGAACTAGTAGAAGACATGCTGATGCAGTATCAGAAACTTGGCTGCAATATGTCTCTAAAGATCCACTTCTTTCATTCCCATCTGGATTTCTTCCCTGAAAACTGTGGTATGTTTAGTGATCAACATGGCGAACATTTTCATCAAGATATCGCATCAATAGAACAAAGATAGCAGGGAAAATGGTCCACCAAAATGCTGGCTGACTACTGCTGGACACTCCCCAGAGATGCTCCTGAACAGCTGTACATGAGACAAGTGAAGAAATCTAAGAAGTAGTCTATGACTTGATTTTTTACAGGTATTAACCGTAGGCCTGTTACTACTGGCATGCATTTCGTGATGTAAACATCGATTTATTGCAGATTACAAAAAAAACTAAAGCCGAAATTAAAATTTGTCATATTCATGTTGAACACATACAAATTGATAGGAAATGACTAATTTTATTTCAGTAACATGACTTTTGTAAAAATTTGTTGACCAGTGTAAGCCATTAATCAACTGTGACAACCCAAAACATCTCCACATATTACCAAACTGTCCCTGATGTAGGTGGGGACATCTCTGTTTGCCAAAAAAGAGGTAAGCGGTGGTATTGGCTCATGTAACCAAAGGATGGTGTAAGGAACATAGGATACTCAGGCTCTCTTTTGTCTCCCACTGCTAGTTGCTACCTGTGGCCTTGTTTTCCTTCCAGGTTTCATTGCCCACGTGTGATAACATGTTGGAGAGGGCACTTGGGAGCGTGAGCATGTGACACTTGCACCTATAATAGTGGGCACCTGGGCAGAGAAGCCAGTGAGCATGGGTAAGTACATATGTAAATACAGACACCTGCGCTAAGGAGCAGGGGTAAAAGGGCAGATATGCAGGGGCTTGGGGACTCAGCTGCTGCCTGCCTGCTGGTCTGCTTGTGAGTCCAGGCCCCTGATTCAGCATTACAGGCACGTTAGAGTTACTGAAGGCTCCAAAATTCTCTTTTTGTCTGCCGGAATCAACAATGAACCTGACTGGTCTGGAGTGGTCGCACAACAGATGGGAAAGGCAGAAGTGAGGCTGGGTGTCAGAGACAAGTGGCATCAACTACTGGAATATTATCTTTAGCTCTCATTGTTGCAACTATAGCCCCATCCACTTTGCTCCAGTCCATGAGGCCGGAACAAAGGCTGCTAACAAGCCCCAGGCTCCTGTCTCAGCTTTACACAGAAAACTCTCTGCCCCTTTATTGTTAGTACTCATTCCCAAACTCCCAGGATAGGGTCTGAAGGGCCCAGACAAGTCACATGGTCATTCCTGGCCAAAGCAAGGCAGGATTCTCAGACCATGTGGCAGGAGCGGAGCAGTTCAATGAAGAGGGTGAAGTGCTGGGAAGATAGAACAGTTGTTCCTAAGGAGTGAGAGAGAGGATTATGTGGAGGCATCATGAGGATTCACTTTCCTCCTCAGAAAACAGTGCAATAGGTGGGATGGAGCCAGCAAAGAGCTAGAAGCCCAGGACGAGACTGGTAAGAGTCTCGGGTCGCTCTAGGATGGCTGGACTCTCATCTCTTTTCTTAGGTATGCTCGTCATCAAGGAAGAGAATTCTAGACAGTAAATAGTAGATACGATAGCTAATTTTATGTGTCAACTTGGAGCGTATGTTTGGGTAAGATTAACATTTATGGGTGAATTTTGGATCAAGCAGATTGTGCTCCATAATATGGGTGGGCCTCATCTAATTAGTTGAAGGACTGACTATCCTAAAAAGCCAGTCTCCAAGCAAGAGGGAATTCCCTAGAAGATGGCCTTCAGACTTTGCACCATTTTCACTCCTGGGTCCCCAGTCTTTCAGACTTGTCAGTTACATCATGAAACGCATGCCAGCAGTAATAGGCCTATGGTTAATACCTGTAAAAAATCAAATTATCAACCTTCATAATTGCATAAGCCAAATCCTAATAATAAATATTTCCCCATCTCCCAACTTTTTCCCTTCCTCCCCACCTCCCTCCCACTGTCTCCATTGCATAGATATATGAGATAAATATATATATATATCATATACATACATTTTATATGTGTATTATATATATATATATATAGTTGGTTCTGTTCCTCTGGATAATCCCAATACAACAGGTTTTCATTAATTACCTATTGAATAAATAAGAAAAAAAATAACATATTGTCTATAAGAATCAGGAAGAAACACAGTCTTAATAAGCAGAAAATTCAAAACGACATTTCATTAGGATCTTTCTTGTTATTAGTTACTGGAGACACTGGAATGTAGGCCACAGGAGCATAACTTTAAATAAGACTCAAGTTGAGGCAAGGGTAGGCCAGGCCAGTTCCGGAGCTTGTGATGGGGGAGGAAGAGGGCTAACTCTTAGAGCAGCAATAGATCAGACCAGCTGGAATTGGCTACAGAAGATTCGGAGGGCGGGAAATGGAGGCTGGGTCCGCTAGGTTAGGGACCTGGGGATGAGTCACAGTGGCACATGGATGGTGACAGGAAGCAGGAGAAGGATCTGGCACACAATGCTGGATTCTTAATGGGACCCTGCTTGACTTTACTAGACAGGAATGGCCCAGACCACTGAGGAGCATGGGACCTTAAGGAGGTCCTAAGGAAGCTTGAGAGTAGACCAGCTCTCCAAAAAGAACAGGGGTCCGTGATGGATGCCAGGGCACCAGCCCTGGGGAGGAAGATACAAGAAGCCAGAAAGAGAGGAAAAGTGTTGGCCAGCAACCCCTGGCCAAGGAACAGGGCCCATTCCTGAGACCCCTCTGCTCAGGGGACACAGGTACAGCAAAATAAGCCTGAGCACCCTTGCGCCCCTGTGCATCCTTGAGCACAGCCATTTCTCTAAGCTTCTGGTTCTGTAAATTGTGAGTAGTAATTGCCACCCCACAGGGTTACTGGAAAGATCACGTGGGTTTGTAACTGCTAAACAGGAGGCAGGAGTTGGTGTTGAATGAGCCTGGTGGGCTGCCTACTGGGGGGCTGTCTTAGAGCCCATGTCCCACTCTGGCTTGTGGATAGGGAGGACCATGCTGGCCTCCCCTCCCCCACCCCCAAGGACTACCTTTGTTGCATACTCTCAAGGGCCAGTTGCTTTTCTGAGTGCCTTACAGGTGCTCCATAACTCTCAAACAACCCTCTGGGGTGTCCCCAGTATTATTACCCTTGTTTCATAAATGAGGAAAACGAAGGTCAGACCTCCCCAAGAGCACACAACCCTAAAGAACTGAAGCTGAGTTTCAAATCCAGGTCGATGGACTTGAGAATGTGCTGGGCTCTGCTCAGCCAGCCTATGAAGTTCTGCCACCAGACTCTGAGCTTGCTGAGGGCGAGGAGGGCCTCACTGAGAACCTAGCATCTTCTTGACACCTTTGGAGTAACAAGCACCCTGTATAGAATTCAGTGGCCAGGATGGAGCAGGACATGGTCCTCCTCTGGGTCCTCTCATAGCACTGAGGCTCTGGTGTCAAGCACTCTAAGCCCTGGGAACAATGACCAGACTGATTCTACCAAGAAGCAGCGAGCACCGAGTTGGAGAGGTCACCAGGTCTACCGCGAGCCAGACGCTGGGCTCTGAATGCTGAACCCATCACCAACCACCCCTGGGTTAGGAATGGGTTAAAACTGGACTTTAGGCCAGTTACTAAACCTCTCTTAACTCAGTTGACTCAAATATAAGGCTGATAATGAAAATATAAGTCAGAGGGTTGAGAATATAGGAAAACCCGATTTACAGCGAGAGCTGAATAAATGACCCATTTTAGATGAAGTAGAGAAGCCTGGAAATGAGAGGAAAGGCCTGTCACCTGTCAGGCATCTGCGATGATCTAGTCCTTTCTCTGCATTATACTCACTGACCCTCAGCCCCTGTCCGGGAGGCAGGGTTATTAGGCCAGGCGTTAGGGACCAGGAGGGTAGGGAGAGCCCTCCATCCTACAGTTGAATGACAGTCAAGACATCACTTTGTTTTCAAACTCAAAACCACACACCCTCTTCTGTCTTCAGTGTTCCTGGAAGGTTGCCAGGAAACAGACCTGTTGGCCAGGTGATAGAGAACTCCAACAAGGGCAGAGGGAGAGGAGGAGGAGGGCAGGGGAGTAGCAATTCTCATTAGGTGGACCCTGGGAGGGGAATTGTAGAAATGTTTTTCTCCTCTGTGCTATTATTATCCCCATTTCTGAGGTGAAGAACTTGAACTCCACCAGAGAAGAGCCCCACCCAAAGTCACGGGACCTATAGGAACCTAGCCAGAGTGAGAACCCAGCTCTGACTCCAAAATTCACTGCAAGAGAAGGCCTCCTGCCTCTGCCTGGAGGAGGAGTGGCAGGTGAATGGGGAGTGGGTGAGAGATTACTATCTCCACCACACAGGAAGCCCAGGAAGTGCCTGAGGGCCTGGAATGTGCAGGGGCCTGGAGGCTGCTAAGTGGGTTTCTTCAGAATCCCATGTGGATTATAACCAGGGCAAGTTCCTGTGGAAGAGAGGAGAAGCTGGGGACAGAGGCAGGATTCACTAAGCCCACACAGCAGTGGTGCCGCTCTGCCACACCCATGCCAGTTCCAGTGGCCTTGTCTGTATTCTCGAGTGCCCTTGCTAGAAAGAAATGGGTCCTCATCTCTGTACCTTTGGCAAGAGACACAAATGGCATTGTATTTGAACTCACATCTTATTTCCTGGTCCTCACACTGCTACTCTTTTGCCTCAAAGTATGTATCCCTAATGGTCATAGGATACTGATTTATCTATGGGTTGACTGTCTCTGGGCCATGGAAAGCACTCCATAAACACTTCCCAAGTTACTGAATCAAGTAGGTGCTCAATAGGGTTTTTAAAAATCCGTGACTGGGTCGGCACCGTACGCTAGGCAGCTACCAAGGTTATTGTATTCAATCCTAATGTGCAGCTTCTGAGAAGAAAGAATAGCAATTGGCCCCTGAACTATGCAGCAGTTAGGGGTACTGAACCCCTGCCCAGTGGGAAATTTGGATAATTTTGACTCCCCCAAAAACTCAACTACTAAGAGCCTGCTGTTGGCCAGAAGCCTTATGGATAACAGTAAGTCAATTAAAATGTGTTTTGTGTTATTTGTATCGTGGTATGTCGTGTTACCAAAAAGTTAGCTGGAGAAGAGAAAATGTCATTAAGAAAATCATAAGGAAGAGAAAATACTTTGACAGTACTGTACTGTGTTTATCAGTCCCATACATTTACATCGTCTGTTCACAAGAACACCCACACCTAAGTGGACCTGTGCAGCTCAAACTCGTGTTATTCAATGTCAACTGTACGTAACTTTCATAGAGCAGACCAGAGAGATGTGACTTACCCATGGCCCACATCTAGTTGGTGGCTGAGGCAGGATTCAAGTTCTGTTCTGCCTGGCCCCAAAGCCTGTTTTGCCCCTGCTGCTTCTAACGTAATGGGGAAAGCAGGAAAGCAGTGTGCTCACTTCCCTTCGGAATGTGTCACCTCATTTTCTAGATTTGTGATCTGGTCATCAGAGGACAAGAAGCAACCAGGCTGATGAAGAAACAGCCCAGCTACACCTGTTTGGTGAGCACTTACATTGTAAAGGAGGTAAGTGACCTCATTGAGAAGCCTCATAACAACTGCTGCTTTCATTTCCTGGTTTTACAGGGGCTCAGAGAGGTGAAGTAACTTGCTCAGGCCACACAGCCAGTTTCTGGGCAGAGATCTGATCTGATCTCCCAGCTCTGCTTATTGCCAAAGCCTCAGTTTTTCCCATGCTGGTTCTCTGGTGTTTCTTTCCTTTTTTTTTTTTTTGCATGCCTTGGCAGGTCCTGGAGCCAAATCTTAGAGCCATCTCGTAGACATCTGCTTTTCTCCTATCCCCGCAGGATTTCAGATCCCTAGAAGCTAATTTCAACTTCAGTGTGAGTTTAATAGGAGTTTTATAGGAGCCTCTGGAGGCTGAAAACCTTGGGGGATGTGGCAGGCAATCAAATAACCCCCTGAACACAACTCAAGCATTTGGGCAGACAATAATCTTAACCTTGTCTGCCCAGAGCCACCTCCATTTTCCATGGGAATTTCCACTCTACCCCCAACCAGGAACATCCATGTGGAGAGGCCTTGTCTTATAGGGCCCTGCCCCACCTTCTGCTGACTGGTCCAAACTGAGCCAATCCTGCTACCGTCCTACCTCAAACACGTTAGATTAGTCCAATAGAGGCCAATTAGAGAACTTCCCCAGGGACTTTTGAATGGGGGTTGAAGAAGGAGATTAGACCATGCAGGGAAGCAAAAATCTACCACCCCCAAAATGTGTTTTCCTGATAAAACATTGATTTCACTGGAGGTTACTTTTGAAAAAGACATTTCCATGTAAACTTCTCTTTATAGGGACTTTTCCCAAACTGTCCTGGGACGACCTAGTCTTTATCTCTTTTCAGTGAAGAAGGCAGAACTTAAATCTGCATAGCTCTGGCTCTGTGCCTTCCTTGGTAAACTCCCTGACTTTACTATTTCTGCCTCCCAGGATCCCTTGTCTTAGCTAAGCTGTTTAAGATGACATCTGAAGCCACGTGGTGAGTGACTCAGTGCTGGGTGTCTCCCAAGAAGATGTACCTGTTATTATTAAATCTCTTTTTAACTTTTTTTTTATCAATATGTCTGATGCTTGTTTGATTATTTATCAACCTAGAAAAACCCAGAGGGGATATGGGATGATTTGCTTTGCATACAGACATTCCTCTCTCTTGGTAGGGTGTATAAGATGTTCAACTCAAGAATCAAGAGGCAACAAATTCTCAGAAAGACACTTGAGAGTTAAGGCAACCTACCTTGTGTCCCCCAAGGACACCTGAGGCTGGTGGTGGTGGTGGTGGGGTTCCCTTCAGTGGGCACACTACTAGGTGCCACAGTCTGCCTCTTCTGGGGACTTCTCCATGGAAATGCTTCCCACACAGAGGCCCATGTGACTTTGGCACCACAATTCCCTCCAAGGTTTGACTACCCATGGCTTCTCCTCTCTGGCCTGAGCCTCACTCAGCCAGGCATGGACTAGCAAACCATTCGTGGCTGTGCCAGGACCTCTTCTGTGTTGACTGAACCACCCATAGAAAAGCCCCGCCCACCCAGGTCTGCTCCCTATTCCCCAGGAGATTGGTATGTGGGTGCACAGTCACACGCAGGCCTGTGCTGGCTCACACTCTCCAGCACATTCCTATTTATAGACATGAATTCGCATGTCACAGAAAATATCCAAACAGCATTTGCATCCAGCCCTCACACTGTACACACACACACACACACACACACACACACACACACACACACACACACACACATTTCTTCTATGGGACAGTTGACTTTCCCTGGAAAGGATTCATGCCACAAGTGTGCAAAGACACAGTCAGGGCAGGCAGAAATTAGCAAATGGATGGTGATGTGGGGTATGACAGGAGCATGTGGCAGGAGCTGAAATGTGCTTTCATCCAATGACGCTGCAAGGAGGAGATGGAGCTGCTTCCTCAATGACATGAGTAGTGCTGTGTGCTGAGTGCGCTCCCTGCCTGCTCTCTGCTAAGCAGGTTTTAGTCAAAAGACCTTCTCAATGAGACCTTTCCCTGCCCATCAATCTGTATCAATCTGTCCCCACAAACCCTAGTACCTCACACACACAGGGACACACACACACAGGGACACACACAAACACACACTCCCTAGTTTGTCTCCCTAGTGCTTATCATCACTAAAATGCTCAAGAGTTTACTTTTCAAAATAAAATCTCATCCATGTTTATTCCTTTACTCTAGAATATATTCTTCCAGAAAGCAGGTTTTTTGGTTTGGTTTTGTTCCTAAAACCACAGCGCCTGTTACATCATAGGCAATCAGTGAAAAACGTGCTTTTATCAATACCATATCTCACACTCCAGGCCACACCATGAAGGAGAGACTGTTGGGACCCTGGGGGCTTAGTGAGAATGAATGACTCACAGGGGCCACGCCAAAACTGAGTCACAAGCCAGGTTCTCACCTTGGACTGTCTGGTTCCCAGGCTTTGGGTGTTCAGAGCTTTCCTCGACTTAACGGTTGCCTGAGCCGGGGCAAGTTCACTGCCCTTATCTGGGCCAAGGTTGTTCATCTGTAAAATGAAATTAAACGAGCTATTTGCTCATGTTGCCACAGCTCGGGATGGTGTGATTTCACAGTTAATACTGGGCAGATGTGAAGTACTCGGTGCTTGTCGGAGCATGTCCAGAAAGCTTACCTGATTTGATTCACACGAGCTTGAGGGGAACCTGGAGGCTCAGGAAGGTGAACGCGTAACCTAAGTCTCATCCCAAGGCGTGATGGGGCCAGTCAGGAATGCCATCGAGGGCCACCAAGTGTCCCCAAGATTGCGGGGTTGCCAGAGTGGCACAGACTTCACCCTCCTCCATCCAGGGTCGCTTTGATTTGCCCCCCTCCAGGAGAACTAACAACTCTTGTTACTACCAGCTTCTTTCCCTTTCAGCTTCCCGTTCTCTCAGTCATTCAACTAATATCCATGAACACCTACTAAGTGCCAGGCAAGCACCCCCCACTAGGACTGGAGGCCCTTCTCCCACCTCCCATGAACTTGAATTCTGGAAGAGGAACAACCACAGCCTGGTTTGGCCTGGTGGGCTGAGGGCCCATGTTCAGGAGCTTAGGAGCACATAGGTGGCCCCTGGGGCAAGGAAAACTTCCCTCAAAAGAGGAATGAGACCAGGAATTCAGCGGGTTCATAGGTGTAAATAAGTGACCGTGGGCTAGGTGTGCCTGTACCAAGGCCAGGAGGTCAGTAAGCCAGGTCACTAGGAGAACTCACCACCTCCCCACCCCGCCACACACACACACCCGTGGGCTCTGGGGACACAGCCCTGCACAGCCAGTGCCTCTGACACCGCCAACCCTTGTCAGAAGGGAACTCCTTCCAGTGTCCCCCGAAGACTGGCTGCTGCCGGGTTTCTATGATCCCCCCCACCCCCGCCCCACTCTCCCTCTGCTGGCCTGCCTCCGTCCTCTCTGGGTAAGCAGGATTGGTCCTAGGCCTGATTTATTAGCCTCTTCCTGGAATCATCCCAGATGCTGTCACTGGTCTCATTTACTGACCCGCCTGAGGGCCGGAGAGGGAAATTCATTAGGCCAGGCAGAGCTGGAGGCCAGGCCCATCTGTCTGGGCATCTGTCCCCTCCTCCCCTCCCCTCTATCCTCCCCACCTGCAAAGGGAGGAGTTCTGTGGCTGCAACCCTGCTCAGGATCACCAAAGCAATGACACCATGGAGCCCGGCCCCAGGGGAGGATGCTGACCATGGAGGGCGCAGCAGAGGGCTCCCTCAGAAGCTCCTCGGCAGCTACCCTCCTGCCCTGCATCCCCGCCTCCCAGTGTCTCCTGCCCTGACCTAGGAAACAAAGCATTTGCCATCTGGGGATATGGAAACACCTCTCAGTAACTAATGGCAGGTATAAGAGACCAGCCTGTTTTTATGCAAAGGGGGCCTTCCTGGGTGAGTGTATGGAAATCAGATCTTGGGACACACGCTGCTGCTTTCAATGCAGAAAGCCAGAGGGGGCGTATGGAGCATTTTCCTCCAACATGGGGCAAGCACAATGAAGCCATGCTTTTTATTTTAATATGCATTAAATAAATTATTTAAAATATACATTTATAACTAGCATAGCTTTGGTTACATAAGATCTAATTGCTTTTAATAAAGTTTAAAGAGGTATTTTCATTTTTAAAAGCAAATGACTTTATGGGAAAATGCTAAGTAAATATCCGTTACAGAAGATGTACAGATCTGTTGAAAATACTAGCACTTTGGACCTGAATTTAAAAGGACAGGGCAGTAAATGCATTGCCAAGGTTAAACATTTCTTGAGGTGATGGGGACCTTGAGGAAGCTGGTCCATTCTGGAAATTGCCACCCTGGGGAACTTGCTCAGCCAGCTCCTGCTCTGTTCTGCAGAGGCCAACTCCTAGAACCAGAGACGGCATGTGTGCAGTGACCCTGGAGGTTTAAGCAAACACGGCCTCAGGCCTCAGTAAATGTTTAGCCTCAGTGACTGGCTGGAAGTGGGGCAAGGCCCAAGGACCTCTGTCCCTGCCAGCTGGCACCATGGGGGCCAGCTGGGGCTATGGGGATAGGGAGGGGCACCTGGGTCCTGAGCCTCCTCCCGTGATTCCTTCTTCTGACCTCAGAAGTAAGATTCTGAGCCCTCCAGGGACTACAAGGAACAAACGACGAACAGGGTTTACAGCCTCTTCTGTGTTGTTAGTATCCTGGAGTCGCCTCTCCCTAACCCCCTCCCTCGTGTGAGTACGCGTGCACACACACACACACACACACACACACACAATCACTGCACATAGTCACTTCCATCCACATGCACACAGAGACACACAACCTATACCACTGCACATACATTTTCATGCAGACAGACTGTATTCTCAAACACAAAGATCCAGATATAAGCATGTACATATCCCAAAAAAATACATACAAAAAAAACATCATCACGCCTTCATGTGTGTGTACCACACAACACATACTTGTTTCATACACACATAGCTACAACAGCTGTGTTCACAGGCACCTACACACACACATACACATGGACCTTCAGCAGGAACACAGAGAGAGAAAAACACCCATGCAGACATGCCTGCCTGGATATTCAAACACCGGCAAATAGAGAGCCAAAGCACGATGCCATGTTTACAAAGAGAGACACCTATACAAGATTCACAGCACACTTCACACTTATACACACACTCATGGCCCCATTGTGGCACATGTAAATATACTCACAGGTGAATTCACAGACACATAGACATACAGGCACAATCGCGCACACAGGATGCAAATATATATGAGGAATGCAAGAACAACTGACCTTTGGCTTGGGATGTCTCATCAGACACATCAGGGTCCACCTCCCACCCATCCCTCTGTTGCCAGCATCCCAAGTCACAGAGAATGGCACAAGCTGGGCCTGAGCAGGTGTCTGGGTGCAGGAAGAAAGGCACCCCTACCCCTTTGTCAGTCTTCCCTTGCTCCAGCCCCACAGGAGCTCAGGGATTGGAGGAATCAGAGAGAAACCTCCCTGTCCCAGAGGTTGTGAAAAGGACCAAGGTCACTTTCCACATAAGTCTAGGCACATGGTGTGTACTACATATTCCATCTGCTGCCACAGCACAAAGCCAGTTGACCCCCTGATTCAGTGACATTGAGGGGAGAAAAGAGATAACCAGAAACCATTTAGGGGTAGTGGAATCAAGCAAGTCCAGTTCAAATAGTTTCTCTGCCACTCCACAACTGTGGACCTTGAGCAGGTCACTTCGCCTCTTTGAACCTCAGTTTCCTCATCTGTAAAGTGAGTGCGATGGTGGAAGCTAGCTCCAAGAACAGCAGGAGGACTAAATGCATTACTTAATGCTTGTCGAGCCCTAGCACAGCTCCCATCACACTGGAGGCACACAACAAAGTAGGGTTTCTCAGCATTGATGCTGCTGACATTTGGGACTGGATAGTTCTCCACTGGGGTTGGAGAGGACTCGTGGCTGCATGGTAGGATATTTAGCAGCATTTCTGTTCCCTGCCCTCTAGATGCCAATAGCAACCCCTTTTGGTTGTGACAACAAAAAATGTCCAGACATATCCAGATGTCCACTGGGGGACAAAGACCACCCCCCTCTACCCAAGAAGCACTGCTATAAATGATGGCTCTAATTGTTGCTGTTGCTATGGCCTTTACCGCTATTGTTAGTATCACTTTAACTATAAGACAACCTGGAAGGGAATGAGAATCTGCCGTTACTCTTAGTCACCTCCCACCTCTCTCTCCTCCTTCTCCTGCTCTTCCTCTTTCCTAGCTCCTGAAGTTGCCTCCCTGAACCAGGCGTGGCTCAGCTGAGTTACTGCAGGAAAGATTATCAGGACACCCGAGCAGTAACCTTAGGGGTAAGCTTGGAACTGCTACTGGAGGATAAGCAGTCTAGCCAGGAGCAACAACACGCCTGGAAAGTGGGCGTCCTGGGGAGCAATGCAGGACGCATTCAACTTTCGAGCATCCTTGGGTGGGTTAGGGGAGTGGGTTGGACGTAGGGAAGTTTGGAGCAAAGGAAGCCACACAGGAAAGCAAAGGGCCAGGAAAAGTGTCTTCCTGTAAATAGCTAAGATATGGAAACAACCCAGATGTCCAAAAATAGATAACTGGATCAAGAAGATGTAGTAGTATATATACACAATGGAATACTATTCACAAATCAAAAAAGATAAATACATGCAATTCGCAGCAACATGGATGGAGCTAGAAAGGATCATGCTAAGCGAAATAAGCCAGAAAGAAAGAGAAAAATATCAAATGGTTTCACTTATATAGCAGGAATATAGGGGAACCAAATGAGAGAGAGACATTTATTGAGGGAGGGGGAGGATAAGGGCTCAAATGGGGGAAAAAAGAGCACAAGAGAAACTATGGTGATGGTTCTCAGGTGAACTGGTGGTGGGTAACCTATGGGGAATACACAATAATGTAAAAGACACATCGTGCCTCCCTGGTGGCACAACAGGTTAAGCACAGCACTATGAAACTATCCAGAGCCACTGCAGCACAAGTTCGATACCTGGTCAGGGAGATTCCCACATGGTGCAGCAGACCTCTCCTGCCTCACCCGCTGCTCCCCTCAGCAGTGTACGTCAGTCAATCTGCCTGTTCTCCTCCCCACTCTGTCTCTGGTGAATTCTCTCAGCACCCCCACGCCACTGGCCTACACCCCAGCTTGTATGCATAAATAAATAAATCTTTTAAAAAAAGACAAATAATTATAATTATAATAAAAAATAAAGTGTCTTCTTGTAAAGTAACCTTGCCATATCTACTAAAATACAAAGTATTTCTATCTTATAACCAAGCAACCCCTAATGTGGGATTCTATCCAGTAAAACAAACACCAGTGTACAAGATTCATTAATATTACCTGCTTATGGAGGCAAAGATCTGGAAACAAGCTCTGTGTATTCATCAGCTGGGGAATGGTTGAATAAATTTTGGGTCACAAGGAATGTCACACAGTTTTAAGGAGTTTGTATATATCTTCATCAATGAAGCATCAACTATTTTCTTTTTTTTCCAAGTCATCTGACAAGATGGGTTTTTATATAGTGACATATAAAATTATATTTCCACTGATCTGGATTAGTGTCTGGGATATTGCAGTTCAAAGAGAAAAACAAGATGTGGAATAATGTCAATAATGGGATCCCACTTTTTGGTAAAAAACAACAAACAAGCCCTATTTTGCACGTATTTGAGTGTGAAGTTGGCTACCGTTAGATGCTGGAGAAGAGACATGGAATGAAACGAATAGGGAGAGATTACTTTTCACAAGTAGGTGGAGATACAGAAACACGTGATCATTGTGTGATCATCATTCACAGTGATGAGCACCTGTGACTCTGCTAATTTCTGCAGAAGAATTGAATAAGGGAAGTTTTAAAATGAAAAGATCTTAGCACTGAACCCATTTTAAAGCTGATGTTTTAAAGTCAGGTTGCAGCTCAGCACATTGACTCATTCATTTAACAAATATTTCCTGTGCATCTGCTCCCTGGCACATTGACAAAACAGGGAAGAAGAGGCATCACTTTCTCTTGAAGTCCAGTCCCGGGGAAGAAAGAGACAACAAGCAGGCCAACACATCTGCGGATATGGCACTGCGAGATCATATCTGCAAGAGAAACAGTGAGCAACAGAAAGTGATGAGTGATGCTCGATCTTTAGAAATGGTGGTCAGGGAAGGACCCTCAACCCACCAGATGGGACTGAGGAATAAGGATCCAGGGACAATCTGACAAGAGTGTTCCCGCATGGAAGGCCCACCAGGCCAAATGCCCCCAGGCAGACATGCTTGCTGTGTTCACACAGCAGTATGGGACCCCTCCACACCATTTTCCATAAGGACTAGATCAGCCTACATTGCCACCAGCAGTATAGGAGGGCTCCCTTTTCTCTACATCCTCACCAGCACTTATGGTTTCTGGTCTTTTTGATGTGGGCCATTCTCACAGAGGTGCTATCTCACTGTGGTCTTCATTTGCATTTCCCTGACGATGTGCAGATGAACAGGTTTTCATGTGCCTGTTTGCGGTCCGTATGTCCTCTTTGGAGAAGTGTCTGTTTAGTTCTCCTGCCCAATTTTTGATTAGGTTATTTGTTTCCTTTCTGTTGAGTTGTATGAGTTCTTTGCAGATCTTGAATAACAGTCCCTTGTCAGATGACTTGGAAACAAGTGAAAATAATTGATGCTTTATTACCTAATGCACTTATAAAATAAAGCCAAAATTTGTGAATGTCTTTAATTTAACTTTGCTCTCTTTTTAAAGTAGAGGAAGCAGATCTGAAGAGATGTGATCCTATAACTCTGAATCATATCCATGGCTTAAACCAACATTATCTCAATACAAAAGAAAAAGAAAAAAAAGTAAGTAAAGGAGGCTCTAGAGTATCAAGTTTAAAAAATATTCTAAGACATGAAGATATATTCGTGCTCCAACCCTTGTACCATATTACCATCCATCCAACTCTCCACCCACCCACCCATCCTTCTATCCATTCATCCTTCCATCCACCTACCCTGCCATTCATCTGCTCATCTATCCATCCATATGATCATTTGTCTGACCATATCCATCCACCCATCCATCCAATCAATCAAGCACCTACATGGCCCTGGGTGCATGGGACAAAATGCAAAGGAAAATCAGATGGAAACTCTGCCCTCACTGCAACTAACCATGCAGTCTGGTGGAGAAAAACTATAGACAGATAATTACAAATAAAGGTAAAATACCAACTGTGACAAGTACCTTTGAAGAAGAAATTGGCAGTTCTCTGAAGACCTGCAATAGGAAGGTTAGTCCTGGTGTGAGGGACAGAAGAAGTTCAGCTTGGTGGCAGTATGAGAACACAAGGAAGTGTGGCACAGATGAGCAGGTGCGGCAGAGCCAGGGGCCAGAGCCAGGAGCCCTCTCTGTGTATCAGCGACAGTACAACACTGGCCTGTGTTTAGGTGGCATCACACCACTGAGCTAGCAATCCAAATGCTTCTTTGTTCATTCATTTGTACAGACATGCTTGATAATATATGCGCATTTTTTCCTGTGATGTCATTTTCTCTTATATAATAAAAGGTATATATTTATATACCATATGTAGATAAATACACACACACACACACACACACACACACAGAGACACACACGTGCTAGCACAAGTGCCCAAAGCTGCTTTCTTCTGACACTCAGATCTATAGAAAGTAATGAGTCCATTGAAGTGCAGCCATCATCATCATCTGCTTCATAGTAAGTAAGATAATTATCACATCTTACCTTTTAATGTTACGTGCTTGATGATTATACTCATAGTAAGATAACTATCATATCTTACCTTTTAATGTTATGTGTATGATGATTTATAACTCTTTAGTAAGTGCGCCTCACTAAAGATTTCCCAGGAAAATCACATGCATTGTCTCTCCCCCTCGCAGCAGTCCTACTGAATAGGATTTGCTTTCCCACTTCACAGATGTGGAGACAGAAGCTCAGAGATGTGGATCTGCTTACTCGGCAGTGAAAGAGGTAGCATTCGTGCCTAGGGATACATGACTCCACCTCCATGCGGCCTTCTTTCTAGAGTTTTAGGAGGTAAAGAGACCAGAAAGAGCGATCAGACAGCTGGCTGAGTTAGACGTTGCCTACGGCTGCCAAAGGGTTTACTCTATTTAGAGAAAGAGACATTCAGGGAGTGGGGACCGTGACCGTGACTATAGAGACCAGCTGGGCTCTGGGGACTTGATGGTGCTGCCCAGCCATCAACAGCCCTGCACAATAGATCCACTGGCCCAGCGGTCAGAGGTGACCCCCAGAGGTCACTGGCCCCTGGCCGAGGAGAAGGATGCAGAATTGTAATCCTTTTCCCATGGACCACACACGGAGAGGGAGAGGAGATTCTGAACTCAGATGGACAACCTTAAGGTCCACTGGGAATCTGTCCCAGGTCTTTGGGGTCAGACATAGATACATATGTAACCAGCTTGGAATGTGCATCTGACATTTGCTAGACGTTTTCACCGACATCTTTTTTATCCATCCTCAGAGTGACCCCTGAGAACTGTACTATTAATTTCCTCATTTAGAGAAGAGGAAAGGAAGGCCCAGAGAGGTTAAGTGTTTGACCCAAGATCACAGAGCTATGTAGAATTCCACTCAGTACAGTTCCCCAGCCAGCCAACCAGCCAGCCGATAAACATTTGTGACATGTACACAAATGCCAAACACTGCCTTTGGTTTTTAGAAACATATATATAGTAGACAGAATCCCTGCCCTCATGGAACTGACATTCAAGTTCCACAATGCCAAGGCTTATAAAGTCACTCCTGAGACAAAGAAAACTAAGACCCTGTTCTTGCCTTTGGGGAGCTTATACTATATACAGAAAATAAAAATATACAGAAAATTTCAAAGCACCTTGGAAAGCTAAGGGTCCTTTGATAGGCTGTGGTAGAGGGGTTATGAGAGCAAAGACAGTGCATCAAGAAGACTTCCTGGAGGAGGAATAAAGTAAGCCTAAAATAAGCCCTGCAGGATCAGTCAGGGGCAGAACGTCACTCTGGGTTGAATCTTCAACACAGGTCTCTTTGGGCTACTCTGCTTTAAGACCAAGACAACCTGCCTGGACCTGACCAAAAAATAGAATGTGGGGAAACATATCTAACAGCAAAGGCAAGCCAAACATTCTCTTCTTTAAACACTTTATTAAGAAATATTTCAGACCATGGAATATAAGCAGTTTATATTAAGTATACAACATGATAAGATGAAACAAACACCTGTGACCCCACCATTCAATGAAATAACTAGAACTTGCCAAGGCAATAGAAGCTAAACTGGGATCCACCGGGATGGCCCCTGCTCCCTGCAACCCACCCACCTAGAGCAGACTACTCCTTATACATTGCTTTATGTGTTTGCCAAATGAGTGTTTCGCTACACAAATCAGTGCTTGATCTGCTTATCAAGCTTATTAAAAATGCATCTTAGGGCCTTGGCCATTGACATTTTTAAAATTCACTACCATGTGTCTCAGCTTCATCCAGTTTGATGCATGTGGTTGTAATTTATTGACTCTCACAAACAGATGGTGCATTTGGTTGGGGTACATGACACATACCCCAAATTATGAATCCATCGGCTGGTGGTGGCCTTTGGGTGTATCTAGCTGTTTGCTAACTGCGGCGGTGCTGTGAGAGGCACCGTGGGAATGCTCTGGGGGCACACAGGCAAGAGTTCTCTCTAGGAAACCAAGGGGGGTGGCGTGCTGGGGTGTAGGTCCCGGTGCTCTGCCCACTTCTCTGTCCTGAATAGGGAAAAACAGTCCTCAAATCAGCCTTAGTGTCAGCACACTGGGAGTTCAGGGTGGGCAGCCCCTTACAGGCAGGCCTGGGCAAGCCCTCTAGGTATTTCTTGGGGCTCGGCAGATTCCCCACCCCCCCATTTACCAACAACACCAGTAATCCTCCAGCTGGCTACTAATTAGGTCACAAGTGTGTCGCTTTCTCTCTCTGGGTTTGTTCCATTTCCTTTAGCTCTTAGGTCCAGTAAGGCTGTGTTCAGAAGTCACCAGGCCCCTGGGATATGATAATAATAACAGCTCTTGAGCTGGTTGCACACCAGGCTCTGCTCAAAGCACCTCCCACCCAATTTAACTCACTTCATCTTCATAACAGACTGTGCACAACAGGGACTACGTTCTCCCCATTTTACAGGTAAGAAGTGGGAGCACAAAAAGAAACAGGTGCTCGTAAGTGCTGATGCCAGGCTTCAGACCCAGGCAACCTGGCCCCTAGCCAACCCCCACCAGGCTGCCAGCCCATCTCTATGGGAAGGGATAGTCTAGTCCTTGCCCACTCCCAAATCTGTCAGCTTTCCTTTACTTGCAAGGGAAGGACACAGAAGGTAAATGAATGTCAGCAAAAGGGGAGACTTAACAGTTGGCAAAAATAAACCCATAAAAGTCAGGTAAGAAGCAAGCTCAGGACTCACTGCATCCAGGGAGGCAAGTGCTATGAGAAACCTCTCCATGCCCACCCTGACAGCTGTCTCTTTCTCGCCTTCATTCACAGGGGGCAAGAGGGGCCACGACATGTGGACTGCAGCTCTCACCTCGTCTCCTAACAGAACTACCAGTTTCTGTTAAAAAGCAAAACCCAACAAATCAACCAGCCCCACACCAGGGGAGAATGAAACAGGCCTATAGGAAAGGAGTTGTAGGCCAGGGAAGGGGCAGGCAGGCCCAGGGATGGGTGCTGATTAGCTCAGCCCTGAAGTAATATTAGTGCAAAAGCGGTTGGGTCCCAGCATTGGCAAAGGGAGGATCACAGGCTCCAGCAGCTGTTTGCAGGGGGCAGATAGCACAGCTACATCCCCTGGGGCCAGAGTGAGAAGTGAGTGACTGTGAGCAGGCGGCCAGCCCAAGTTTCATGTGGTACCAGGGCCCTTTCTCTGCCAAGGAATAGAAGAGGCCTCTGGGGTCCCTGTCTCCTCTCTGAGAATTCATGTGGGGTGGGCAGTTCTTTCTTCTGGTGCAAAAAACCTGAGTCTTTACCCAGGATCCAATTAGTCTGAAAAGAAACCCCCTTTTCATGGCTTTCTATTTGGCATTTAGGGAAAAGAGGTTTCCACTTGGCACTATTAACCTACAAAACCTCCTTCCAGATATCTGAACCTATAGAGGGCCTCAGGGCCAGCAGAAGGAATGTGGGCATTGTGCCTGGCCTGCTCAGGGGAGTGGTGGAGGCTTGAGAAGGGGCAGTGGGCCCTGTTGCCCTGACGGTTACAAGCACGTAGCCCAGGTGCCATTACAAGCTCTAAGGTGCTACTACAGGCTCTGAGGACCCAGGGAGGCATGACCTTGCCCTTCAAGGGGCCTCAGATTCAGTACAGGGCACGGAAGCAAAGGTGAGACTTGAATTGAGAAAATCTGAATGTTCCAACCCAGTTCCTCCCAGCATCCCCATCTCCCTGCCCCCACCCCACCTCAGGCCCACCTAATCCCACCCAACCAGCCCTGGACTCCAGTCACTCCTGCAGATCCTGGCAAATTTCTGTTGTGTCCTCAGTGAAACCAGGTTAGAGAGCAGTCGAAACCCAGACAGTCAAGCATACCCAAATCTGGACCAGCAGAACAAAGCCAACCTGTCAGCTAAGGAAACTCAATCCCATTATGACCCAGAGCCCCCGTGGCCAGAGAGGCCTTGTGACAGAGAAGAAAGGACGCTTTCATGGGCCCAGCCCTGCCTGCTGGCAAAGCAGACCCTGCAAGTGCCCTGCCCTCTTTCCCAGAGCACCACAAGATCTGCTGGCCCCGCACCCAGCCTGGGGGTAAGTGTAAGGAAGAGACCCCTACTCCTGGCCTCAGAGGAGATGGAAGAGGAACATCACAGAAAGCCAGGGGCAATGAATGGCTTCAAGGTTAAGGCTCCAGAGATAAAAGAGACAGTATGTGTTTGTCCTGGAAATTGGCTCATAGACAGATTAAATTTAAGAGGAATTGGGGCAGATACACAGGGAAGTATGTTTCCTTAATGAGCCTGTCTTTATTTAACTGCTTAATCATTTACTGGGCCAAAAATGTGGAGGTGACTCCAAAAGTCACGGCGATGAAGACAGTGATGGATTGAGTCCTGTCAAGTTATTTCACGGGCTGTCTCCTGGGACACCAGGTCCCTGCTCCCATTGTCCTTGTCATCCTGACCAAGCAAGAATAGTTTGCACTGACCATTGGATAAGCCCCAACATGGCCCAGCAGCTAGACTCAGGAACAGATTCTCTGCTACTTCATTTTGGTAACAGTGAGGTTACTGGCGCATGCAGTTAATTGGGTAGCGCTTCCTCCTCCTGTCCTGATACCGACTCCCTGAAGCCAGTGGCAGAAGCTCCCAGCCTCCTGTATTTTCTCCACTTCTCAGCCATCAGCGCACTCACTTTTCCTCCCTTCCTCCCTCCTGTCTTCCTTTCTTCCCTCTCTTCTTCCCCTCCTCCCTCCTTCCTTCCTGCCTTTCTTCCTTCCTCCCTCCCTCCTTTCCTTCCTTTCTTCTTTCTTCCCTCTTCCTTCCTTCTCCTCCCTTCCTCTCTTTCAACAGTGTTTTCTAGTAACCAGCACATGTTCTGCATGCTATTCAACTCAATGTGGGAAAAGTCTGATGTAGTGGTTACTTCCATGAGGTTTCTTATAGCCCAGGAGGGAGGCAGTCTTCAATCAGGTAATTCCACAATCATGTCATCACAAGCTGCAATAAGCACTTGGGAGAAAAAAGTTAAGAAAACTGGGGTTGAAGACATGGGGGAGGGACAAATGGATGGAGACAGGGCATTTTTAGGACAGTGAACTGTTCTCTGTAGTAAGTGGGTATGGGCACTCTGCATTTGTCCAAACTCATAGAACTGGACTTAGAACACAAAGAGTGAAAGATGTAAAGGTTCACTTTGGATGTTAGTTAATAATAACTATCAGTATTGGTTCAGTAATTGTAACACTATACCACTCTGATGCAAGGTGTTATAATAGAGAAACCTGGGGGGTGGGGGGAGAGGCATATGGGAACTCTCTGTACTTTGGGTGCAATTCTCCTGTAAATCTGAAAAAAAAAAGTCTGTTTTTTAAAAAGTGAAGACAAAGACTGTAATCAGGAGCCTGATCTATACCTGGGCGTCTGCAGAGGCGCCACTTGAAACCCCGTTCTGATGGACCCTCATGCGGCCTTGGTGGCATCTGTGCCCATGGGTCCCGTTCCCCAGCAGGGCAGGGAGTGGACCACTGTCCAGCGATGTCTGTCATTGCTGCTCATCACCAGGCCTGCCCCCCTACCCTGTTACGTTTGCCATGGCGGTGGGGCTCATTCTTCTAGGACACACCAGATGCCAGATAGAGAGAAGCAAAGAGAGAGGAATGTGTATCGTTTGAAACAATAGAACCAGCAAATTCATCTGATTTTATGTTTTTAGGTAAGATGTTTTATTTCATAACACAAATTGTGGAAAAGCTGGACAGAATGTTCTTGGCTGGTGGATGTGCATGAAATACTTATCATCGAGCCGTGGAGACATGGGGATTTTGAAGGGGGAAACAGACTTTTGTGTTGAGTGAAAGAAAACACGGGCTCAAAAAGGTTGTGCGATAGTGTGATTTAAGAAATACATAGATTCAGTCATTCAGATGACCCAAATAGATTTCCCATCTATCTCTGGTCTTCATCACAGTTCCTGGCTCACAGCTCCCAAACCCTAGGAATTTCCTAAGTATTGAGAATGACAAAGTGTCTTTTGTTATATTAGTGAGGTGGCTTTGCAAGAAGCATGTAAGGATGAGGATCAGCTGCAGGAAAACCAAACTCGTGATTAGAGGGTTGGAATGTCCAGTCCTAACCCCAGCCCAAGACCTCCGGGGGAGAGAGGGGACAGGAGGCTTAGTTCAATTGTATATGGCCAATGAGTTAATCAATCATGCCTAAGTAATGAAGCCTCCATGAAAGCCCCAACCCTTCGTGGAGATTTGGGGAGAGTGGCACCCTGGAGAGGACGCTCCATACCCTTTCCCCACATGTTGCCCAATTCATCTCTTCCATCTGGCTGCCTCTGACTTATATCCTTTGTAATAAATCAACGACCTATTTGAGTAAATAGGTTTCCTGAGTTCTGTGAACACTCCAGTAAATTAATGGAATCTGAGGAAGGGATACTAGGAACCAATGATTTCAAAGCACAGTGTACAGCCTGGCCTTTCAACTGATATCTAAAGTGGAGGACGGCATGAGGTGCTATTTCATTCTGGTTTTGATTTGCATTTTCTTGATTATAAGTGATGTTGAACATTTTTTCATATACCTCTTGGCCATTTGCTTTTCTTCTTTGGAGAAGTGTCTTTTTAGCTCTTCTGCCCATTTTTTTTATTGGTTTGTTGACTTTCTTTTTGTTGAGTTGTGTGAGCTCCTTGTACATTTTTGTTATCAGTCCTTTATCGGTTGTATTGTGTGCAAAGACATGGTACATATACACAATGGAATACTATTCAGCACTCAAAAATGATAAACACATGTAATTCTCAGCAAACTGGATGGAACTAGAAGGGATCATGCTCAGCAAAATAAGCCAGAAAGAAAGAGAAAAATACTGAATGGTTTCACTTATAACAAGAATATAATGGAACCAAACAAGAGAGAGACATCCAGCAAGGGAGGGGGAGGATAAGGGCTCAAAATGGGGGAAAAAAGGGCACAAGGGATGATGGGGATGGGTCACAGGTGAATTGGTAGGGGGTTACCCAAGGAGAATACACAATGTAAAAAATATGAATAACAATAAATTTAAAAAATAAAATAAAATAAAAAAATAAGAACGGCTTTAGGAGACTGAGCCTGTAGAATCCAATGGTGTCTCTGGGTAGACAGTGCCAAAATTGAGTTGACTTCAAGGACAACCTGCTGGTGTCTGAGAATTTCCGTCAAATGTGGGGAAGCGTCCATACATACTCACATGAAAATTGTTCTGAGGACACTAATTCCAGCATGTGAAGTCACACCATACAGCAGGTAAGATGCCTCTTTCCAGAAGAGGCAACTGAGTTTCAATAAGTTTTAGACCCACACCTTTAGCATACCACTAAGAAACCACAGAGGTAAATTTGAACCCCAAGTAGACTCTCTAAATCAGTAGACAGCATTGTCATCAGGATGGGGCTCCAGTGGACATCGTAACATGCCTTGGGAGCCTGGAACTCACTGGCCAAGTGTCAGCAGGTCAGTGGGCCACTCTGCCTGCATGGTGTGTGTGGGACAGCCAGGGACAGTGGGACTGCAGAAGGGCTGTCCTCCGGAGAGAAAGACCTGAGCTCTTGATGCTGCCCAGAAGCCAAAGGCATCAGTCTGGAAAATCAAGTCAAAGCTTCTTTCTTCTAGATGTCACTAATGCAGAACATTGTTAATGAAGCCTGGGCTGAACTGACGTCCAGGTCTCCTAGCTATTCAAAAGATGGGAGGGAGAAGGCTTAACCTAACTCAGCTAACTCTTCAGTCTCTGCTTTAAAATGAAAAAAAAAAAAAAAAAAAAGCAGGGGCTAATCAAGTCATGTGGCAGATGATTTCGTGTGCACGATTCTCTTTACTTCCTAAAAGCAGATCCTAGAGGACTTCCAAAGGCTGTCCTTAGCCAGATTAGGATGAAATTAAGAAGCATCCAGGAACACCAGCCACATGTGGCTATCAAGCACTTCAAATATGGCTGCTGCACCAGAGAAACTGCACGTTTAATTTAATGAAAGTTAAAACAGTTTCTGTTGATTAGCCACCACTTTGGACAGTGCAGACAATGGGTTCCTCATTGCAGCAATGCGGTTTCCCCTTTTGTCCATGGCCCACTGTCACCAAAGCCTTTCCCGCCTGCTAAGTTGGCACAAAGCCTGGGAGGGAAGGAAAGAGGAGGGTGCTTAGAGAAGAACACAGCAGCCCAGAGAGGGAAGGTGACTTTCTGAAGATCTCACAGCCTGAGACTGTGATCTGGGACTGTGAAATCAGGCTGGGATGTGGCCTCTGAGCCCTGTGTGCTTGCCAACAAAGCCTTGTACCTGTGCTCCACAGTTCTGGAGGAACAGGCATTTACACAGGGTTGACCCTTGTACATCACATGGGTTAGGGACACTGACCCCCACCCTCTGCATGGTCAAAAATCCATCTATAACTTTTGAGTTTGACTTTTCAAAATTTTAACTAATGGCCTGCTGTTGACAGGAAGGTTTTCCAGTAACATCTGTTTACATTTCTCTTGACAGTAAGCAGTTGTCTATGATTTGCAAGCGTTTGTGTAAGTTTTGACAAATTTTAACTTTTTCTGATTGGTTTCTGTATATTTCTGGTTGTACATGATAAAATAGACTAATCTCTACATATGTTTAGGCACTCATTACATAGCTTTGTTGAATTTTTTTTCATATTTTAGGCTACCTGATTCTTCTCTATTTTCCAGTTGTCACAAATCTCTCCCAAATTTCCTAATATTTTTATTGAAAAAAATCCACATAGAAGTGAACCCTTTCAACTCAAACCTATATTGTTCAATCTATATAGCACAGAGTCTGTGCTAGATTTGGGGGTATAGCATTGGACACAGCAGACAAGACCCCTCCCTGTCACACCCACCAACCACTACTACAGCATCTTGGGTACCCCGCTATCTGAACTGGAAAAATGGTACTTTAGAGTGAAGGGGACAAGTCAGGGGACCCCTGTTTCCTAGTATCTGATGCTCATAAGGTGTTTCTCATTAAAAAAAAGGGAGGGGTTTTCAACTGACAAGTACATTTGGGAATCCTTTAGGAGACAGACAAGTGCGCATTAGCATTTTACAGAAAAAGATAGGAAAGAGGAAGGCAGTGAGAGACTGGGAGTGGATGGAGGCCAGGATTTGGGGTTAACTCACCTCCTTCTAAATCCTTACTCTGTCCCACTTTCAAGTGGCATGACTTTCAGCCGGAGCCACTCTGAGCTAAGTGTGTGCATCTGTAAAAGGGGATGCATGTCTACTACGGCAGTGTGTGGGTCTGCATCTGACCTTGGTGATGCTCCATGAATGAGGCTTCCTTTTTCTTCACCCAGGGAAAGTATAAAAGGCAGGCAGGGGAGGATAAGGAAGGGAGGGTGATCAGAGATGATCTGGCTGGCCAGCCTGGGCAATCCTGATCACATGGTTAGCAAGGCAGAGCCTCTAAGGAACTGCCACTGGGTCTGCAGAGCATGCAGCACCCTGGACAGTGGAACTGAGCACAGCACAGGCGCTCTGCTCTGACCTCACATCTTGTCCACCCCAGGTTCTGGTCTATCAGCTCAGCTTCAAGGACAGACCCGAGCCAGCCCTCAGCCCACATAAGGTAGCCTGCTGCACACACATATCCACCTAGTCAGGTGCCCACCACAAACCAAGCCCAGTCTGCAGGAGAAGATGAGCAACTCCCTGAGAACATCACAGAGACAACTGCTAGGAGCAGGCATCCACGTACCTTCCTCTTTCCCTTCTGGGGGAGGCAAGATCAAAACATAGTATCTGGCTCCCTGAGGCTACATCTTTGGAAGGCAAATCAAAGATCCAGGCTGAGCCCTTTTCTATGACCTGCCTGCTGTGGGCAAGTCATCTCCTTGCTTTTGGAGAGCAAATTCACCTCTCCAAGTCCCAGTTTCCCCTTCAAAAAATAACTGGGGGTGAAAATTATTTTGCCTGGGAAATAACAGGCCTATGGTGGGTAGTTTCTAGGTCAGTGGTTCTCAAAGTGGGGTCCCCAGACCAGCAGCATCAACGTCACCTGGAACTTACTAGAAATGCAAATTCTCTGGTTCTACCCCAGATGGACTAGATCATAACTCTGGGGGTGGAGCCCTGCAATTGTTAGTTTTAACAAGATCTCTAGGGGTTTTTGATACTAGCTCCAGTTTGGAAGGCACTGTATTAAGTGGTAGATATCTGTTCCCCATCTCTGTAACTGGTTAAGTGGTCAGGCTTAGGGGTCACACAGACCTTAGAGTAAGTCTCAGTACCTCCACTTCCAGCCAACAAACTAGCTTCCTTTCTCTGGGCCTCAGTTTCCTCATCTTTGAAGTGGCATTTATACTGGACACGCAGTTTGCCATATGGGCCTTGATTTAATCATCTCAGTACCTGGAACTTTAGAAGGACCCCATACCTGGTAGTTGCTATTACTGTAGTTTTCTCCACACTCAAGTACCAGAGAGTTTTGTTCTCAAAAATAGTCACATGTCTCTGGCATGAATCTCTACCCACCCCACCATCATTCCCCAAATAATGTTCCCGTAAGGACTGGTGAGTAAATTGCCAAAGGGCCCTTTGCTCCCCATCAGATGGGAGGCTTTCTGCGTTTAAATGAGGCAGAGGATTTCAATTACCTAGGATTACAAAGGAGGGCTTCGGATGCACCATATGGCCTGGGTCTGGTCGCCCCCATCGTCCTGTGTGATCGGAGGCTCTTGTGTGAGATATTAACATAATATCCCTTCCAAAAGCGATTACAGAGTCGCAGGCAGCAGAATGTCATTTGGTGGCCGCAGCCCACTCTCATCAACAGCGATGACTAAACAAGCTAATCAAATCAGCACAAATTTGCACACGGGCTCAGCAGCTGGGCCTGGAAATAACCATGGCAAACGCCTAATCCTGCCGTAGGGAGACTTGACTAATGGGCTCCCAGTGGGCAGCCAAGCCCTGGTGGGCTGCCTGGCAAGGCTGTGTGGCAAGGGCGGCTGCACCCACAGGCGGCCACAGCCGGGTCCCAGAAGGGACAGAAGGATGTCAGCAACAAGCAAACAAGAGGGAGGAACAGGAAGGGCAGGCACCCGCAAATCAATCTCCCCAGACTCACCTCACCAGTCACGCATGTGTGCATGCGTGTGCATGCGTGTGTGTACAGAGACACACAGAGACCGACTGCTACAGCTTCCTGAGAACGTGGGCTTCAGAAGCCACCTTGACTCAATTTTCAATTACATCACTTGCTGTGTCCTTGAACAATTTACTTAACATCTCTGATTTCAGTGTTCTCATTCATAAAATACAGATCATGAGTGCTCTCAATTTTTGACTTGTTGAGACCATCCAATGAAATAAAATACATCCCCAAATAAAGTCCATCACAAAATGTCTGACACAGTGAGTATTCAAATAGCAGTAGTTCCTGCTGTTATTATTATTATATTGTTCAACAAACTTCACCATGGGTATCTATGTGCCAGGCCACTGGCTCTGGGAATGCCAAGTTAAGGAAAATGCTGCCCTTGACTTCAAGGAGGCATAAAGTAACATGGGTAGCAAAGGAATAACTAGAGAATGACAATATCCTGTGAAGAAAGGAAGGAGTAACAATGGGCTGAGAACACAGAGTGGGGACACCCCAACTCTGGGAACCGAGGGAAGTCGTCTGGAAGGAGGTAAGACCACAATCAAGTTTTGGAGAGAGTTGGGATGGCCTTGGAGAGTAACACAGAGGCATAGCCCAGAGGTAAGAACCACCGCACCTGGCAAGGCAGTGGGGTGCCCCAACAGACACACAGGAACTGCCCCCTAGACCCAGTGGGGCAAGCTGCCCAGGGGCTGGGGGCTAGCTAAATGGACTGGAATGCCAGTCTCTCTTTTGCAGCAGACTCAGGTTAGCAATTAGCAACACATGTGAAAATAACAATCCTGCCCTTCCTAGCTGTGAGAGATCTTAAGAATATAACATGAGTTTTGCTCATCACTAAAATAGGAATAATTTACCATTCTCACGGGCCTCCCTGGTGGCGCAGCGGTTGAATGCTGCGCCATGGAGCTGTCGGCAGCTCGCGATATGAGTTCGACGCCCAGCCGGGGAGAATCCCGCATGGTGCGGCAGACCTCTCCTGCCTCGCCCGCTGCTCTCCTCAGCAGTGTATTTCTGATCTGCCTGTTCTGCTCCCCGCTCTGTCTCTGGTGAACCCTCGCCGCCCTGCGCCTCTGGCCTGTACCCTAGCTTGTATAAATAAATTTTAAAAAAAATTTACCATTCTCTCTGGCATGTTATGAGAATTGAGTGGAAATGTTGATTCTTATTACTGTTGGTTCTTGCTACTTACATGCAGCAAACTCTCAACAAATGCTGATTTCCTTACTTTTTACATTTTCAATTATTGCTAACCTGTTACAACAGCCTTCACACAGAGTACAAGGGTCTAAAGCTAAAGACAGAAAGATCACCCAATGAAGGCACAGGATTTTGGGTGTTTGTTCTCCTCCCACCATACTTGGGGTGACCAAACCTGAATGGGCCCAGAGAGAGGGCAGAGAGGCCCCAGATGAGAGAGGAGGACAACTCTCAGGGATGGAGGTAGCTTGTCCATCTCCTGCCCCTTCTTAGTCAGTCATGCTCAGCCGATTCCACCCTGGCCCCTGAGGCTGGATTGGAGACCCTTGCCCCTCTCCCCCACACTCACATCACCGACCCCTCTGCGCACCATGGCACAGGCTTCATGAAGAGAAGAATGCACGTGTGTGCGTGTTTGTAAGCACACAGCAGAAACGTTAACCATATACCCAGGGTTCGGATCCTGGTGCTACCACCCACCAACTCTATGAACTGCCAGACTCTGCCCGCTGTGCCTCAATTTCCTCCTGTGTGCAATGGACGGTGTTGTAAGGATGCCACCACATCATGCAGGGAGCCTGGTTGGCACCGTGTCTGGTTCTGGCTCACACTTCAGGTTACATTCATGCAAACTGGTGTTTGGTTTTGCTAAAAAGGACGGCAGTTACTTCTCCCTTTCAGCTGACATGAGGCTGGCTACCTGGGAGGACTAGGGGCAAAATCAGGAATGGGAGGGTGGTCCATGAATACATTTGCATAGTGAATGGACAATTTGAATGATGAAATCCCTAGGTTGAACTTGGTATCATTTTTCTGGGCTCTGCTAGCATATGTTCCTTGCATATTTCAGCTGACCCTTGAACAATGCACCTACCCTCTTACCTGCCCCAACCCTGCACAGTTAAAAATCCATGGATAACTTTTGACTCCCTAAATACTGAACTATTAACAGCCTGCTGTTGAGCAGAAACCTTTCTGATGACAAAGAGTTGATTAACACATATGTCATAGGTTATCTGTATTATGTAATGTTGTTTCACAATAAAGTAAGTGGAAGTCAAGAAAATGTTATGGAGAAAATCATAAGGAACAGAAATACCTTTACATTGCTGGACTGAATTTATTGATACTGAGTCTGCTTACAGGAAAATCTGAGAATAAGTGGACCCACACAGTTCAAACCCATGTTGTTGAAGGGTCAACCAGACCCTGGAGTTCCCCATCTCCCCTGCCAGTCCAAGAGTTCATCCAGAGCAGTGATGCTGGTGACAGACCCATGTCCACAAGATGCTCCATGATGCACATGGTCAGGTTTGCCCATGTTTTCTTTCTTTCTTTTTGCTTTATAGGCTCACATTTTATGATTTTTCCCCCCACCACGATCTCTTAAACCCTTAGTCTTTACAAATACCCTACTTTGTCAAATTGCAACTGTGTAAAGTTTCAAAGTTTGTCTTTGTCATTCTGACTTGCTTTACCACACATAATTCCCCTGTGTGCCTTCCTTTTTGCTGTGATTGGCTGCATTTTGTCTTTATTTATGGCTGAATAGCATTCCATTACATGGATACACCACATCTTCTTGATTCAATCTTCCATCCATGGCCATTTAGGTACCTACTGCTACAATAAACATTGCAAAGAATCTAAGTTTTTGAGTTGATGGTTTCATGTTCTTTGGATAGATGTCAAGGAGTGGGGTTTCTGGATGATATAGTATTTCATTTTTAGTTTTTTTAAGGTAAATCCAGATCACTTTCCAAATTGACTATACTAGTTCACATTGCCACCAACTGTGTAATAGGGCTCCCCTTTGTCTGAATTCTCTCCAGCACTTAATATGGGCCATATCTCCAAGGGTGTGAGGTGAGATCTCATTGTGCTTTTGACCTGCATCTCCCGTATCAGAAGTGAGGATGAACAGCTTTCCATGGGTCTATGGGCCTTCTGGATATCCTTTTGGTGAATTGTCAATTCAGATTGGCTGCACAGTTTTTAAATTGGGCCCAATTTTTCTTTATAAAAAATTTTAATTAATTGTGAACATTTCAATATTGGGTGATATTTTGGGAAAAAAATGAATTCAGGCTTCTTATGAAAACTGTCAAGAGCTGACCAGACTGGGACTGGTCCCTTGCATGACAAGGCCAGCCAGGGCTGAGCAGCATCTGCCCCTTTGTCCAGGATGCCTGCTGGCCAGTCCCCACAGGCCTACCAAGTCTACTTCCCAACATCTCTGACACCTGCCTGGCCCAGGGCATCTGAATTTTCATGTCTTGGGATACAATGTATTCACCTGAGAGCCTCTTCTTTTAACTATGTACTGATCTGCTCTCTGACATGTGGCATGCCATATACCCAGGGCCAAATAAGTCAATACTTAAGCTGAATTAAACTGCTTTTCCTTAGCAAAGAGAAACTAGATCAATTGCAAGGGTCAAAGTGCCATGGTGAATTTTAAAAAGCACAAGATGTCCAGAATCAGCACAGGCATCCTCCTAATGAGGACACAGGCCTGGGTCCCTTAGGGCTGCAACACCCCCCCCCCCAACTTCAATATATGCAGAAATCACCTGGGGGCCTGTTAAAATACAGATTCGGATCAGTGGGTCCAGGCAGGACCTGACAGTTTGAATTCTAAGAAGCTTCCCATGGAGCATGCGACACCAGTTCCTGCGAGCTCTTTTAGCAGCAGGCTCAGTGATACTCCCACAACCCGTAGAGGGGCCTATAGCTCAGTGCCACCACCCTTGCATCTTCAAGGTTATTCAGGGGTCTTTAGGACAACCTCTTACCTAGTGTAACCATTCTAAAGCTAGGATACCCTTTCAGAATACCTAATGGCTTCATTTCAGTACAGAAAATGGGAACAGAGTGAGGAAGGGATACATAGGGGTAGGCCAGGATGGAGGAGGCGGGGCTTAGGTATCTATGCTTCTGCTGCCACCCTCCCCACTCCCCACAACTGACTACCTTTACTCCCCCAGTAGGCTATTTCACGTGGTCTCAGACTGTCACACCACCTTGGGATGGTGGATGCTCTCAAAAGGTTCAGAAGATGCAGGCTCAAGTCCACTTGAGCCACAAACCCCAATTTGCAAGACTGTTTTTCTGAGCAGGCGACACATTTAAGCTCACATTCCAAGTGTATTATTTTTCCAGGCGGCAGGAGGGAAGGCCTTTGCCCTCACACGTCAGGGATCTCAGAGGAAACAGAAAGAAAAGTGACACAAGCAGAACTGGTCCCAGGGGCTTCTCACACTGAGCTTGTAAACAGGAAGTTGCAGGTACACTCAGCAGGAACACCCTGGATTTGGCTGGGTTGTTTTGCAGCCCTTGGGCTCCATTCAGAATAACTGGGAAGAGGATTACCAGAAACTCACTGAGCCTGTTTGCAGCCCACCTTCCAGGTGCCAAGGTTTGCTGATACCAGGCCACTGGGCGGAGATCCACGCCCATGGGGCAGGTGGGAGGTACCTGGATGGCAGGGTTGTACCCTGTGATTACTGTAGTCCATTTCCCCCAAGTCCCCTAGTACCACTCCTCTAAAAGAAACATTTCTCAGGGCCATGAAGGGTAGCTTTGGATAGTGGCTGCAGCTGGCATAGCTTTTAGCAGCAGGGAGAGGAAGCATGGAGATGGGGAGCCCGGGGCCCACATCAAGCTGCCTGCTCTGGGCTTTCTTAACTGTCCTGTGTTTTCAAAGGGCCAGCTCCAGAGGGGGCTGGGAGGGCAGCGTTTGGGGATGTGTTCGGCCTAGGTATACATAAATAGCAGTGGACAAAATGTCCTTTATCAGTTATTTCCCAGGAAACAGGGAGAAAATTCTTCTCATTGCCAGATGATCAAAGAAGAGCCTCACCCTCTGAGAGACAGCCCTTCCTTCTTCCCTCTCCCCTGGGTGGAACACTAAGTCACTGTTCCTGACACCCACCGGGAGGGTCCCTGTAGGAGAGGAGGCAGGGCGGGCTGGATGAGGAGGGCAGCTGCTAAGAAGACAGGTTCGCTGCCAACCAGAGCTCAGAAATTCTTTCCCAGGAAATGGGAGGTTTCAGAGCCTGCTGGGTAAACTGGAAATTATTAACCACAGGATGAGTAGATTCAAATGAGTTGAGAACCCGTGGCTTTCTTTTCTGTGGCTGGCTTTGCTGGGAGTTTGTAACATGCTAGGGAAAAAAATGACAAATAGATTTGAAATATTTTTTTTTTCCCTGAACTAGGAAGAGACCTTTCCAATAATTCTGTCAAGCAAATCTCTCCAGTGTTTGCTTCTGCTGGTATTTCAAAGCTGGTCTTGTTTTTTCCTCACACAGATGGCCTAGGAAACATCAATATAGTTCTCTTTTCTCCATCTCCCCCCCCCCTTTTTTGTGCCCCAAGAACTTGTCTTTCTAATCTACCCATTTTTATTTTCTTTCTCTTTATTTCTGATTTAGATACAATGGTGATTTTAAAGAGTCTTCGAGACTATTTACATCACAGGAAAGATGTAGAGAAAGAAAGATTCTTTCTTGTCATAAAGATAATAAACCCTGCCTCCTGTCATCATTAGTTAACATTTTATGGGGCACTTCCAGAGTCCCTGACTGTCTCTCTGCCTTATTCCAGGGCTTCTCAAAAATGATGCACACTAGTTCTATTTTTAATCAGCTTGTTGCTACTGTTATTGAGATATAAGATTTCTTTATATATTTTGTTTGTTATTAATTCCTTATCAAATATTTGGTTAGCAAATATTTTCTCCCATTCTACAGAGTGCCTTTTCACTTTGTTGATTTTTTTTTCTATGCAGGAGTTTTTAGTTTGATGTGATTCCAATTGGTGATTTTTGATTTTGCAGCAATCCAATTTCTGGATATATATCCAAAGGAAATGAAAACAGAATATAGAAAAGATAACTGCACCCCCATGTTTACTGCAGCATTATTCAAGATAGCTAAAATAAAAAAAACAACCCAAGTGTCCATCAAAGGATGAACAAGTAACGAAGATGGGGGAGTGTAGGGGGAGAGGGCAGGTGTCACATAACAATCAGGATACAGACTTGGTAAATGCAATGTTAGGCAATTTTGTCATTCTGTGAGCATCATAACACGTACTTACATAAACCTAAATGGTCTAGCCTACTACACACCTAGGTTGTATGGCACACTATTGAGATCACTATCATATATGCAGTCCATTGTTGACCAAAACATTGTTAAGCAATCTGTGACTATATATACACAATGGAATATTACTCACCCATGAGAAAGAAGGAAATTCTACCATTTATAACAAGATGAATGGATCTTGAAGGCATATGCTAAATGAGATAAATCAGAGAAAGACGAATACCATATAATATCTCTTATATGTGGAATCTAAAAAACCTGAACTTGTAGAAACAGAGAGTGGAATGGTTACCAGGGACTGGGGGTAGAGAATTGGGAGATGTTGATCAAAGGTACAGATTTCCAGTTAGAAGATGAAAATGTTCTGGGGATCTTATGCATGGTACTGGGGTCCAGTTAACAATAGTGCATTGCATCCTTTAAAGTTACTAAGAGACTAGATCTTAAATGTTCTCATTGCAAAAAGGAACGGTTATTATGCGATGTGACAGAGGTGTTAGCTAAGGCACTATGGTGGCAATGGCATTGCAATAATATAAAAAGCTTATCAAATCCATACACTGCACACCTTAAACAAACACAAAGCTAAATGTCAATTATCTTAATAATAATAATAACCAAAAAAGGCAGGTGTGTGAACAAACCACTCGGAGAGCTTGTCAAAACACAGAGCCTAACTCAGTAGTTCTGGGGGCCTGAGAATCTGTGTTCCTAACAGTGCCTGAGTGATACCAGTGCTGCTGGCTCATGGAACACACCTCAAGTAGTGAAGTTTACACCCCAATCCTACCTGGCCTTCACATTAGATTAGCAGAAATGATTGTATTAAAAGAAGCTAAGGCATTTTCCCTACAAAAAGGAAACAGGCTTTAAGCAATCTGCAGTTTCAGAGCAGGCAATGTTGACCTGGAAAGGTGAGCAAAAATGAATGTCTGTGGGTGAGGACAAGTCCTGACTGGAGACAGCCTCCTTACAAAATGCAAGAGTGGGGCACAGACCTTCGGCTTTGGAGACAGAAAGACACTTATTTTAGGTCTGTCATTTAGCAGCAGGATGGCCCTGAGCAAGTCATCTTGACTCCCTGAGTTTTAGTTTTCCCATCTACAAAATGGGAGTAAACCTACCATCCAGGTTATAGTAAAGAGCAAATAAGAAAACACATATGTAACACTACACCTGCTCACTACCTAGAGATTGCCTGATACATGGTAGCTATTTACTCAAATTTAATGAGCAACTACTAATTTCCAGGTCTGTTCTACACATGAGAGAAATAAAGGGAATGGACTGAAGTGGTGGCCAAAATAAGAACCCCCAACAATGTCCACATGTGAATCCCTAGAACTTGTTTATGTGTTTCCTTGATTAACATTAAGGACCTTGACATGGAGAGAGGAACTCTGGATTTATCCACATGAGTCCAATATAATCACATGGAGATGGAAAGCAGAGAAACTTTCCTGGCTGTGAGATGCAATGTTCCTGACTTTGAAGATGGAGGAAGAAGCCACAAGCCAAGGAACGTGGGCAGCCTCCAGAAGCTGGAAAAGGCAAGGTAACAGATACCTCCCTAGAGTTTCCAAAAAGGAATGTAGCCCTGTAGATATCTTGATTTTAGCCCAGCGTCAGACTTCTGACTTCTGCGAGATAATAAATTTGTGTTGTTTTAAGTCACCAGGTTAGAGTTGATCTGTTACTGCAATAGTCAGGAACTGATAGAATAAACAAGGTTCCTGCACTTACAAAACTCATGTTTTTAATGTGAAGTGACAATAAAAACTGAGTAAATAGATAAATGAGCAATGAAAGATTGGGGTGATATGACAGAGAACAAGTTTGGGAGCCTGGGTGCAGACATCATCTCCAAGGAGGTGATGTTTCTACCAAATTCAATAGAAGCGAGAACAAGGCTGCAAGTGATGGATCCAGGCAGAGCGCCCAGGAAGATTGAAGTGTGAAGGGGAAACAAGTTGCATGTGTTTTCGAATGGAAAGGTGGCCAATGAGGGTGTAGTGGGATGTGAGGATGGAGAGGCCCTAGGAGGCCAGAGCAGGAAAGAGTTTGGATTCTAAGGGTGATTTACATTATTCTGATTTATCATCTAGCATATTTGATATGTCAGAAAGAGTTTTCAAGACCTAGCAAAGTGCCAGAGACCCGGCATATTAGTTTGCTAGGTTCATCATAACACAAGACCACAAACTACAGAAATTTAATTTTTCACAGTTCCAAGGACTGGAAGTCCAAGAGTAAGGTGTCAGCGGCTGTGGTTTCTTCCGGGAACTCTCAGTGTGGCTTATAGATGGTCTCCTGCTTGCTATGTCATCCCATAGCCTTTCCTCTGTGTGTGTCTGTATCCTAACTGCCCCTTCTTTTAAGGACACTAGTCCTATTCGACAAGGGCCCATCCTGTGACCTCACTGTAATTACTTCTCTAAATACAATTCTGGGGGCTGGAACTTGAACATACGAATTTGAAGAGAATACAATTTCAGCTCACAATACCTGGAAAATGTTGGCTCTTGACAATAATAGAGATTGAGTTACCAAAATGACCCTTAAGAGAACTGGATGTGTTTGAAAGAAATCCTTTCAAAAGCCACTCTATTGGGAAGGAGGAGACCCCCAAGGAGCTGGTTCTAAAGGTTACAGATGTTTGGACTGCTAAGATAGGATACTACAGCCAGAGAATTGAGCAGCAGAGACTGCATCATATGCAGGTCTGGGGCAGAGTATAACTGTTGTGAGAAGGTGAGACTCCAAGGTTGGTGCTGCATGGCAGAGGGTCCACAAGCGAAAATCAAGAGAAACTAGACGTGTCATGTCTAATGTTGATATTTAAGCCATTTACTGTGGAATGTACAATACTTTTTTCTTCTTGTTTTCTTGTTCATGAAATCATTAATAAAATCCACATGACATGTGGGTGCATTACTTAGGGAGAGTTCAAAGGGGGCAGGAGATACCAAAGCATAATTTCCATATGCAACATTGGAGACCGGGGATATAGCACATAGGACCTCTTAAAATTTGTTTGAAACATTAAAGTGGATTTCAGATTTTTAAAAAGATTTATTTTATTTATTTATGCATACAAGAGCTGTGGTGTAGGCCAGAGGTGAGAGGGTAGGGTGTGAGAGGATTCACCAGAGACAGAGTGGGGAGCAGAAGAGGCGGATCTACTGAAATACACTGCTGAGGGGAGCAGCAGGTGAGACAGGAGAGGTCTGCTGCACCATATGGGAAGCTCCCTGGCCGGGGATTGAACTCATGATGCAGTGGCTGTCGATAGCTGCATAGTGCTGAGACTTAACACCTTGTGCCACAAGGGAAGCCCAGATTTCAGATTTTGAGCAGTGAAATATTAGGTCTGGATCAATCTCATGCCCACCCAATTGAGCTGCTGCCCATCTTCCCCTTAGGGAGATTCCCCTGCATTTTCCAGGCCTCAAAAACAGTTTACATGAAAGAACACCTAATTCCGTACAGGAGTAAAGGAATGCTGGCTGAGACTGTGGGTGGGGCCAACCAGACATTGCTGTGACCCCTTCCCAAACTATCCCATTAGCAGATGAGAGGACAAGTGTACTTTGTAAACTACCAATATTATGTGGCTTTAAATACAGGAAACCCTGTCACAAAGAGGTATGGAGGAAATGTCTGGTGTCCTGAAGTCTAGACTTGAGGCAGGTTAAATATGATGTGGCCCAGTCCTGTCAATTCCCGTACCTGCTGCCATTTTGAGATTTGACTTCATGATAATACTACTGAAACTCTGAGTTCATTTTTCACAACATGTGGTGGTATTAAATCTACCCTGGCTAGTGTTAAGAGATGCTGGACCTGGCTCCCCGATACAGGATGCTCTCTGGTGAACATTACCAAATCCAGGGGAAATTTAAGCCTTCGTGAGAGTTCAAAATGACTCTCACAAAGTGCTTTTCACAGTTCAGTTCCTTAGCCAATACCTAGCTATTGGCTAGTCACCCCTTGCTGGGAGGATATCAGATGCCATCCAGTATCAACACTCATGACAGAGAACAAAGACTCATGTGCATGGCTAGAACAAAAGGATGAAATCCCTCAGAATTCATTCAGAGAAAGCACTAGGGGATTTGGAACAAGTACTGGGGGCCTTGGGGGAGGGTGTGGATGGTCAGGGCTGCCATCACACAATTCCAGGGGCCATTTCCTGGAACACCCCTCAGAGAGTGCCCCTTAGGGTTGTGCGATATGGAGATGCACGGCAACCCCCAAACGGCATGATCCAGTAACAAATGTGGCCCCTAATCTGCCTGCTGACAAAGGTTGGTCTCCCAGAGGCCCTGTGTTTATAGAGCTCCAGCTATTGGCTGATTCTGATACAGGGAAGGAAGTAACATTACTCTGTATGCTAGAGGGAGGCAGGGCAGAGGGGGAAACTACTCGGTGGTTACATAAGATACGTTAAGATTCTACTGTGAACTGTGGGGCTCTGCCCTCCCCAAATTCATGCATACCCCCAGTAAAATCTACACAAATGGATGGGGGCAGGGGGAGGGAGAATAGCAGCAAGGGGACTGCATTCTGACTCCAGGCTGAGACTTGTTGGCGCATATAGACATTAGTTTGCATCAGCGGACACATTCGTTCATTGAGCTGTATACAGTATGCTGTATACAGTCAGTGAGACAGGAATAGGGCAGACATATATTCTAAATAGGCAAGCCCACATAATTTTGTGTGTTCAAACACACATTAACATGAAACTGGCCATCTTAACCATTTCCAAGTGTACAGCTCAGTGGTTTTAAGTGCATTCACATTGCTGTGCCGCCATCCCCACACTTCACCCCCAGAACTCCTTTCACCTTATAAAACCACAGTTCTATACCCATTAAACAGCACCTACCATTCCCCTCCCCTCACACCCTGCCAGCCAGTTTCTATAAGTATATCTATTCTGAGTGCCTCACATAAGTGAAATCATGTAGTATTTGTCCTTTTGCAACTGGTTTGTTTAACTTAGCGTAATATCAAGGTTCATCCACATTGCAGCCTGTGTAGAACATCCTTTTTTAAACCTGAATAATGTTCCATTATGCACATAGATATATACACACATACACCCCAAATTTTTCTTATCCGTTCATCTATCAATGGACACTTGGGTTACTTTCATATTTGGCTACAGTGAATAATGCTGCTATGAACATGAGGTGTACAAATATCTCTTTGAGACCCTGCCTTCAATTCTTTGCAGTATAAACCAGAAGTTGAATTGTTGCACTATTCACTAATTCAAGGTTTCATTAAATTTGAATTTTTTGAGGAATCATATTTTTCACAGAGACCATACCAGTTTACATTCCAACCAGTAATGGACAAAGAGTCCATTTTCCTCACATTCTCATTGACAATGACTTGTTTTTATTTATTTAGGTTTTTGTTGTCAGCCATTCTAATGGATACGAAGTAGCATCTCACTGCGGTTCTGACTGGCATTTCTCTAGAAATCAGTAATAGTGAGCATTTTTTTCATATGCGTATTAGTCCTCTGTGTATCTTTAAAGAAATATTTATTCAAGTTCTTCAACCACTTTTGGATTATGTTGTTTGGCTAGTTACTGTTGAATCAACAAGCCTGATATTTTACGTCCTCATTAAAATTTGCCTAATGTGGGCCTCCCTGGTGGCCCAATGGGTTAAGCGCAGCGCTATGGAGTTGTCTGTGGCTGCAGCAGCGTGACTTTGATGCCGGGCCAGGGAGATTCCCACATGGCACAGCAGACCTCTCCTGCCTCACCCGCTGCTCCCCTTAGCAGTGTATTTCGGTCTATCTGCCTTTTCTGCTCCCCACTCTGTCTCTGGTGAACCCTCTCACCACCCCACATCTCTGGCCTGCACCCCAGCTTGTATGCAAAAATAAATAAATCTTTAAAAAAAAATCTGCCTAATGTTTCTGTCCTTTGATCAAGTCCTTCAGACACTCCATGAACAAACAAATCATCCATGCCAGTCAAAGGCTTCCACATGTGAGAAAAATAAGCAGTATTCCTAAATCTTGTTAAATTACTTGTCTTGGATCCTAATCAGTGCAACCTGAAGGTTTGGAGAGGAAACTGGAGTAATCTAAGACCCATGCATAGGCTTATGCCCCCTTATCTCGCACTTTTCATCTGGGCAGTCTTCAACTGTCAGGGATGGAAATATCCTTCAATGAGAATGGCAGCTACCGAGGCCTGAAAATTCCCAAAGTCACAGACCCAGGCTGGACGAGCATCTTCAACTTGAGTGTTTCCACTTATGGGTATCCGGTTACACTGGTCAACAGTGAGATTGTTACTGACTTAAAAAGGCCCTAATCTGTAGTATCTTTGTGTGCTGAACATGACTATAACACTGAAAATTTTTTATTAGCTCTCGTTTTGAATATATTTAATATAATTCATTTCATATGTTTCACCATGTAAATTTATCCAGTAGGACTGCAACAACATCCTAAATCAGCCTAGAATGATGTAATATTGCATCACATTGCATAATACCATCATGCACACATCATCCAGAGTTGATTGCATCATTTTCTGATGCAATACAATACTACTGCCAGGCGGCTGCTGAAGTAAGCTGACGTCAGCACTGCCCTATATAAAGCCCTGTCGGAAAGGTTGAGCTTTGAAAATATTTCAGACTTTGTGTGAGACAGTTTAAGCTACTGTTACATAGAACTGTTATTATTTTATCCATTTAGGCACAATACAGAAAGCTATTAACGCCTCGAAAGTGCGTTAATAGCGTGGACAATTTCTGCTCTATTTGTGGGGAAGTGACATTTGCCAACCAGAAGAAAAGGAACACTTCTCAAGTGAAGAAGGATTTACTTTGGATGCAAGGTTGGTGACCAAGACAAGCCTTGGGCCCTGCATATATGCTGTGCTACATGTACAACACAGCTTTCACACTGGTTAAATGGCAAAAGACCATCAATGCCATTTGCAGTCCCCATCGTGTGGAGAGAGCCAAGCAACCACATAAAAGACTGTTACTTCTGCTTGGTTCCTCCTCTTTGTGGCAGAATAACAAAGCCAAAGAAGTTGAGAATAGTCTACCTAAACCTTCCATCTGCATTGAGATCAGTTCCACATGGTGAGGGACTTCCTATTCCAGAACCTCCAGCAGAATATTCTCCTGAGTCATCTGATGAGGACAAGGGTGAGCCGACCTGTTCTTCTCCTGTTCCATCAGCAAGCAGTGATCCAGATTTTCACTGTGGTGCATCATCAACCCCACACATACACAGGAAGAACTAAATGACCTGGTTCGTGATTTGGACTTATCCAAGAACAAGGCAGAATTGCTAGGATCAAGATCCCAACAATGAAATCTTCTAGAAGAAGATGACACAATTACTTTAGATCAAAAGTGCCACCAGCAGCTGGAGCCTTTCTTCAGAAAGGAAAGTACTCTGGTATTCTGTTCCGATATTGAGGGCCTCATGAATGCCTTAGAAAGCACTCATGACCCACAAAAATGGAGACTATTTCTAGACTTCAAAACTGAGTCTTAAGGCTATGCTTTTGCACAATGGAAACCGTCTTCCATCTATTCTATTCCTGAATAGTAGTACAAGAGATAAGCGAAGAAATCTAAGAAGTAGTCTATGACTTGATTTTTACAGGTATTAACCACAGGCCTTTTACAATTGGCATGCATTTCGTGATGTAGACATCAATGTATTGCAGATTACAAAAAAAAAACCCTAGAGCCAAAATTAGAATTTGACTGTCATATTCGTGTTGAGTACATACAAATTGATAGGAAATGACTAATTCTATTTCAGTAACATGACTTTTGTAAAAATTTGTTGATCAGTGTTACCTGGGACAGCAAGGGAGATGGTGGGAGTAGTACTGAGGAAATCCATCTCTCCTTGGTATTCCAAAGCAAGATGGATCCTGGTGCAGGATCGAGGCTATTCATTTTTAAGAATGTCTTTTTCTTGCTTTAATGCCTGCAAATTTGGTCCCAGAGTTTAATCTGAAAAGTCACACAGTAATAACTGAAATAAGTATATTTTAAGCTGCCAGACAATAATATGTTCCTGACTGGTGTACAGGTGTGTGCATCATCTACTGCCTTTATTGCACAACATTGTGTTGAATACATGCTACGTGCATAAGATACCCACATTAAACAGCTGGTAAAGGTAACCATGTTAATGAGGCTGATGACGTACCAGTCATTTTTTGCTAAATGACTGCATTTCACATTCATCAGAAGCAGTAACAAGGGCAGCTCAAAAGTGGGAAGCTCAGCTCTGCCAACGACTACCTTTGAGAGCCTGAGCCAACTACTTTTGTCTCACTTTGTTCACCTGGAAAATGGGAACAATATCACCTTATTTCATCAGTTCTAGGATGCACAATTTTTCTGATTACAACAAGAGCATGTCATGCCACCAACATAGTTTTAGATTTTTAAAAAATGGTATTACCTGTCTGACAAGGTTATTATGGGGATTGAAAGAGATCATCACGTTTGTGCAGGGTGTGAGGTAGTAGTCTAGCTTCATTTTTTTGCATGTGGCTGTCCAGTTTTCCCAGCACCATTTATTGAATAGACTGTCCTTGTTCCACTGCATTTTTTTTTGCTCCTTTGTCAAAGATTAGTTGTTCATAGATATGTGGCTTTAATTCTGGGTATTCTATTCGGTTCCATTGGTCTTTCGGTCTGTTTTTGTTTCAGTACCATGCTAATTATTATGGCTTTGTAATATAGTTTGAAATCAGGGAGTGAAATTCCTCCATTTTCTTTCTTTTTAGTTAGGAGGGCTTTAGCTATACAAGGTTTTTTGTGGTTCCATATGAATTTCATCATTAGTCGATTTATTTCTTTGAAGAATGTCATTGAGATTTTTATTGGAATAGCGTTGAATCTGTAAATTGCTTTTGGTAGGATTGCCATTTTGATAATGTTAATCCTTCCAATCCATGAGCAGGGGATGCCTTTCCATCTTCTTGTGTCTTCTTCTATTTCTTTCAACAGAGTTTTGTAGTTTTCTTTGTATAAGTCCTTTATGTCTTTT
>PVIJ01013963.1:5662-24780 GCA_004024925.1 Scalopus aquaticus
TAGCCCTTGAGGGGCAAGGACACTTCATTGTTTCAAGGATATCTCGCTGCCAGGAGCTAATGAGTAAGGCCAATGAATGCAGGCATGGTGGAGAAACTTAGTTACTGTTCTCCTGAAATTATACTTAAATTTATTTGCAAGAAGAAATATCGCATCCTGACTTTGGGAACACTTCTTTGAAGGCTCCGCCCATAGAGTGACCTTGTCAAACAATATGGGGGTCTAGGTTGCGACACTAGAGTGGTTGGTTAAACTAAGAGAATGAATCTTGGAAGAAAAATCTAAGAAGGTGACTAGAAGACAGATAATCTGGTGTACTTAATGCCACACTGGATGGATTGTCACTTACTCTGCTTACTCGCAAGGAAGCTGAGGGCTTGGTGCTCCAGGATCAAGATCTTGGGATGCCAAGAAGAGGATGGTGGTGGTCTGTCGCATCGGATATGGCAGATAGTCTTACACAACTATACACATGTAAACACAATTATTGAGAGGTTAATGAAACCATTGACATGATTAGAGAGAGGAATCAGGATCTCTGGGGTTCCAAGATCATAACAAAAGATGTCAAAGTGGTGAAAAAAAAATCACAAAGGTCCCAAAGTTAGAAAAACAGAATTAAAAAAAATTAATTCATATCTTTTACATTATTGTGTATTCCCTGTGGAGGAAAACAGAATTTTTATCCCAGAAATCTGTATGTACATTTGCATGTTTGATTCAGGCTCACACAGATAAATTATGTACAATGGGATTGGGGCCTTGTAATTTGCCTTTCCTTAAATTATCTCTTTTTTGTTGAAAAGCCATAATTTGTAACATCGGAATTGACATTACATTTCATCAGACCCAACATTGCTTAATATTTGTATACTGCAGGGTGTTCTCATTTCTTTCAGGGTCATTAAAGACCTACTGGAGGGAAACAAAGATGGTAAAAAATAAGTGACTCAAAACATATTCAAGAAAAATATGGAAGAAATCTAAATGCAACAATCTTGGTATCCAAGTCATTTTACCTTAGCCTAGCATCAAATATCTGCCAGTGAATGGGAAGTGGGGATGTCAAATTATTCCTGCTCATCTCTAGTTTATTTGATTGTGTTTAATATTTATATGCAACAGTTTTAGTATGTATCTCCCCCAGCCCTGCTGGACTCAGTTCCTTTGTAGTTCATCAACAGGCTTCTTCCACAGACAAGATCCCACCACTCATGTAGGAGCAGATGATTGCTGATCTATGAAAGAGGTCTGTTCTAAGTTTTGGCACTCAAAGCTATAACTGGAAGGTAAATTTCTAGAGGCGTTCTCAAAAACTTGATTTAATCCATTTTATAATTACTCTCAGAGACCTTCAGGGACTGGAGATCACTTGGGTGTTATGTTAAGCTTGAGTTCCCCAGGGACCCTGTAGGACTGGCAGTCAAAGCTGGGGACTCGTGTAGTGGGAGAAAGTGGAAAGGACAGACTCCTGCCTGACAGTTGGAAGAAGAGGTGGGGAGAGGGGGAGACAAACAACCTCTCTGCGGCGAGGGCTCGCCAGGCAGAAAATCTTCAGCTGTCAGCCTACCACTGGTGAAGTCGCCATAGGGCAGACGGAAAGGCGAATGGTTGGGTAGATATTCTGGAATAAGGCAAGCTGTGAAGTACTATTATTTTTTTTTTTGTTTTCCCATTGTTTTATATCACACCTGTCTCAATTTGACATTATTTTTAAAAAGGCTACTTCTGAGTTAGAAAGGAGACTGTTTTGATATGTAAATTTGGGCTATATTAAGTGAATATAAAGGAAGTTTCCATCTTTATCCCTTCCCTAAGTTCCTCAGAATTTTAGGTTCTTATTTTTGCTCTTATTTGAAAAGAAGTCCTATTTTCTTGGACTGACTTATTACCTGGAGAAAAGGGTGCAGTGCAAGGCACTGGGAGTTTGCCGCTTCTCGTCAAAAAGGAAGAATATGGTATCACTTCTCAGAGCTTAAGCTGAGAAATATCATTAGATATATGTTCAGGTATGAACCAAAAGGAAAGTTTGAGTTTTTTCCCTTTAACCTTCAAAGTGAATTCTTATTAGTTATCTATGGTATTAAATAACAAGGAACAACAGGCAAGGGATACATGCAGCTGGAAAATCTTTTTTGTTGTTGTTGGAAGAACTACATTGCATCAAACCCAACCTATCAGTATATTCAAATCAGTGCTGCACACAGCTCCAGAGCTTGACAGCGCCAACTCTGTGAGCTTGAAGCTCAGAGTAGATGTCCATAAAGGGGAAAATAATATGGGACAGGTTGAATGAACACTTATTTTGCATTGGAACTAGTTCAGAAAAGCTAATATAAACCCCAGATAATAAAACAGAAGAAGGGGAGCAATATTTCAAGTTCTGAATAGAGTGATGGCCTGAGGGAGCCAGTCCCCAGACATGCTGCTAAAGGCATTTTATAATGTCAATTGCATAGTCTTAAACAAGGAGTGATTGGGAAACCAGCCTTACTCTTTCTTGCTGATTGTCCTCTCAAGCTTCCCAAAGTTACCTGTATCCCAAATCCAGACCACTATTGCATCAAGAGGAAGGATATAAATTCTTCAGAGACTGAGGAATTGCTGAGACTTCTCAAGAGCATCTCGAAGATAAGAAAAATTAAGTTTGAGGGCCTCCCCAGTAGCGCAGCGGTTAAGTGCTGCGCTGTGGAGCTGTTGGAAGCGGTGACGCGAGTTCGACCCCCGGCCAGGGAAAATCCCACATGGCGCGGCAGACCTCTCAGCAGTGTATTTCTGATCTGCCTGTTCTGCTCCCCGCTCTGGCTCTGGTGAACCCTCTCGCCACCCCATGCCTCTGGCCTGTACCCCAGCTTGTATGTATAAATAAAAAATAAATCTTAAAAAAAAAAAGAAAAATTAAGTTTGAAAAGTCATTTGTTGGAACTTTGTAGACCACAACGGGTATATGCAGAATAATGATGCAACTTATTTAACTATTTGCTTAGTATTTTGTTGTTTTAAAATGCTATTTTACACTTCATTCCCTCCAAGTCTCAAAATGCCTTGTGAAATAGTACAGATTACTTCCAGAATTATAAGTGATGGAACTTATAATGAAGCTTAGTTAGTTGTGACTTGCTAAAAGGCATTGAACTAGAGAGTTAAAATTCATCTCTGAGTTAGTCATTTGCTTCATTCCTCTCAACTGCACTGCTCTTCCCCAACCCTAAGGTTGCTTAGCCTGAAGAGTGACCAATGGTTCCATAAGAGTTATAGTAAGGTTCAAATATTTTGAGAACTAATATTTTGAAAAAGAACAAATGATGCAACAAATGCTAAATTTGATACAGTGGCCTTTCAAGAAATCCTCAAAGAGTCATGGGTGAATTGGTGGTGGGTTACCCAAGGGGAATATAAAATGTAAAAGATATAAATAACAATGAAATATATATATTAAAAAAAAAAAGAAATCCTCAAAGAGACTCCATTTGGTTTGAGGGAATACAGTCTTTTAAACCAAAGATTTAAAACCTATTTGCGCAGATTCAGAAAATTCTTCCACATGATAATAAAACACCCCATCCAGCCAGTCTGCACAGTTATTATTATGAATAATTTATATTTCTCTAGGGGGGTTTGCTATTTATTGCTCTTAATTATTTGCTTTTCAAGTGCCACTATAGATTCCCTGCAGAAACCCTTGTGAGAAGGAAGTCATCGCGCCAGGGAAGCAGCCAGCTTGATGACGCGCTGCCGCTAAAGCCACCGGTCTGCGGGTGTCGGCAATTACCCCTCATTAGTCCAGCAGAGCTAGTGGAGCAGAGTTCTTCTAAATGGACCTGTGACATGAGTATTGACTGTCTTTTCCAAAGAAACTCTTCCATGGGGGAGGGTGTATAAAAATGGAAACGAAACAATGCAAAGAAAGGCGTCTCAAGCTATTTATTTTTCTTCCTTTTGTACTAAATCAAATAATTTACTGAACAGCCTAAGAAGGAACAACGTAGGCACTGAAAAGACTAAGTTGGGATCCTGATATCTGGATTTGTCTTTAAGGATGCCATTAACCCACTAGAATTTTAGGGTCTGTAATTCTTCATTTGTAAATCGTTGTAAGAGGTGGTAATGAGGAAGGAATTAAACCAAATGTAGGAAGTCTTAGTTCAGTACTAGGAAGCTGGGACTAAACAAAAGACAGTCTACCTACAGAAAAATAAATGCCTTGATGCAATTTTCTTAGGCAATCTAGGCTAAATCCACAATCGCTTCAATTACTCTTTCAGACAATATCTAGTGAAAACTGGTCCTCTATAACCCCAGGGGTAGGTTGATGGTGAGCAACTCAGATCAGCTGCTGCAGTTCTAGGGTGTCTCCTGGAGGGACCTGGGGAATGGTTTTGAGAAGTAAAAAGGACACCCATCCAAGTTATAGATGATACCCAGGTGGCACACATCCAATCAGTCATCTGTGGCTTCCAGACAGCCATTGCCAGTTACTTACTAGTTATTAAATATTTTTAATACTTAGCCTAATCTGGGAATGACTTTGACTCACCAATATCTACTAACCAACTCTGTGAATTTATTACCCTGTTAGAACCTGGGCTTTTAACAAGAGGGTTTTGCTCCAGGGTCTTACATTTTTAATTAATGCACTGATTCTCTAGTGTTCTGAGCTACATCCTAGCTCAGGTTCTTATTTGAGTGGCTAAAGAAGATGGAGTACACACACACACACACACACACACACACACACACGAGTACTACTCAACTATTACGCCACCCATGTGATTGCATGTTCACAGTTACTGCCAGGTGGGATAGGACCCATTTGTTGCCAGTGGGCAGCAGTGCCCACTAATGTCCATGGTCACCGTCAGACACAGCTCCGAAGTCCATGAATCCAGTTCTCTGCTTCTGGCATTTGGCTCACTTCCAGGTGTTCTAAACCAGGAGTCAGGACTTCCTTAGTTTTTTGGCATGACAAGCAGCACTTTGAATATGGGGAGTATAGATCCCCAACAGATCTATATTACATATGATTTTTGGCAGATCCTGCCTGTTCTAATTTGTACATTTTAGGGGCAGCAAGCACTATTTAGTTGAGAGATAAAGAAAAAATTCTATAAAATTTATGATAACAATAGACTGAGGAAGCCAGGGAGAATCCTGATTATCAGAAGTCAAGTGTCTGCAGCCTTTGTAAGAACAGCTAGAAGTCTGTTTCCTAAATCACAGGGTGAAGGATGTGTCTTCCAGACGACGAAAGCTGAAAGAGCATTCTAGATCAGGTTCGGGGATTGACTGAGCACCCTCCATGCTATTGACATAGAGCTCAGTTCTGGGGGGTGGGAGAGAGAAGGGGAATTCACCTGGCATTTGTTAATACTTATTTTCTAGACATTATTGTAGGCACCAAAGTCAACTAAAATCTTGCCTTAAGTCATCTTATGTTCCAGTAGAACTCAATCATTATATAGAGACTATTATAAAAGAATAGTACATTGGAATGGGAACTGGCTTTGGAATCAGGCAAACTCTGTTTAAATGCTGGCTTTCTACTTTCTAGATGTGTGATTAAGATAGTCAAAAAAGCTCTCAGTTTTAATTTCCCAATCAGCAAAGTGGATAATAATATTTCTGTTTTGCTTGGTTGTAAAATTGGCCATAATGTTTATAAACTCCATGGCCCAAATCTAGTATGTTTGTGAAGCACCACCCAAGGAAATTTTATCATCATTGTTGGCAGATAGAATTCCTTGAAAACAGAGAGGTGTTAGTACTCTTCCTTTCCCCAACTCACTTTTGCACTGCCCCATTCATTATTACTTTTTACTTGGAGTCCTTGGAAACTAAATGGTCTTGCTGCCTTCAGTTTTGCTGTTTTGAATTCATTTTCTGCTTTGTCACCAGGGAGAGCTTGCTAATGCTTATCGTGTCCCAGCACTTTATAGATCATTTCAAAGTATACTCTGAATAGGAGATGGAGTTTGAATTGTTTGGCACAGTTAAAAGGTCATGTGTACACAGGACCATGCCTCCCCTACCTTCCTTCTCCCTTACCACTCATTCTCCTCCTACCTTTGTACTTCTGTCAAACCAAATCCTCCCCACGCTAGGTTCCTGTGCAAATATTACCATTCATGGATTACCTATCCCCTTTATCAGCCCATCACCTTAAATTATGAACTTATTTCCACACTTAGACTCCACGTTCTACTCGGAAACCTTCTCTAACACCTACAGCTACAGCAGGCTTTCTCAGGGGCTTGACCCCTCTGGTCTTCTTTCTGTCACTGAGTTTATTGCACTATATCTGGTTTGAAAGCTGTGCATTGAGGTGTCTTGGAATGCTTCAGCAAATTCATTGGGGCACTGTGGGATATTTTAAAGATCCCAGAGGCAGCTTTGGGACAGCACATGGGCTACTGTATTAAATTACTTGGACCCAGGTACTTAATAAACAGAACTGATAAGTAATTCTTTTGACCTAGGGGTACAAGAACACATTTATGAGCCACCAAAGATAACCGCTGTCTTATATTACAATTGCCTCTTTACATGTCCGGGTATCTCAGAACAATTTTTGCATCAAGGATCTCTTTGGGGATGAGTAATTTTTTTTGTTCCACTTTTCAGAAAAATTACAGATATTCCTGTATTTAAGAGATTCATGAGCCCTCATCTCCCACTTATGCACCCCAGTAAGAACATCTAATTCAGGGTGTGATGTAGGCTCAGTAAATGAATGAGAGGCTTAACTGCCTGTTTTCACATCTTCAGAATAGTCAGGGAGAATTAGAAAACTAGAAATAGGTCTTAAGAAGGAAGAAAATTCTCACTTATTTTCTGAGAGAAGAAAGTGGAGATTTAGCTGTACATTTTGGAGATCTAGAATCTAATCAATAACATTTCTCTTTTGGGTTCTGAAACAATTGACTGCAGACACAAGGAACCAAATAAGACTAAAATATATGTGCTATTCAAGGTGCAGGTTTATTAGAAAATACCTAAAATTGCACTTTAACTGGGGAGGCAGAACTCTGGTTAGTGCATGGGAAATGGGAGACATTGAAGAGCTGTTGCTTTGCTGATCCATGAGTCAAGAAGCACAAAATAGATCATAAAAGGCAGAGCTACCCGTGAGTAGTGATTGCTAATTCCTGCCTGCCCAGAAGAGAAATGCCTGCCTACTAGTGCTAACCTGTCACTGATGTCCCTGGGTGAGTCTGTCACCTATTTCATGAGGACTGGAAATTGCGCATACCACACATGTCCTCACCACTTCTTTGAGAGTATACCAGCGTTGGAAGTTCCTGCATTTATGACCCTGACAAGGCCTGAGGGAATGGAAGAGGATTACTCTTATTCTTCCTACTGGTCCTGTCATCGTTGTTGCTTGTTTTACTGTATGTCAATAGACACACAGTCCTAGAGTCACCAGAGGCACACAGTCCTAAGTCACCAAGACATCTGTAAGAAATTTACATAGAAGTTAGGGATAAAATTAATAGACCTTGAGAAGACGGTCAACAATCTCATATTCATAGAAGTTTATCTTCTTTTTCTCTCTCCATCTCTCTGTGTCTGTATCTCATCCTGTAAATATTTCCATTTACATTAATAATGAGCTATATTGCCCACTGCAGCCTGTTAGCTGCCCTGCTTGGAATAGCAACCGGATTGCCCCCTCCCCCAGCTCTAGTCTCTGCAGCACCTTGCCATTGCTTGATGAGAGAATCATGCTAGTTTAATTACAGATGTGGCTTATGACATCTCTATAAGAGCAAGAGCTCTGTTGTTTCATGTGCTGGATTTATTTATTCATCTATTTTTACCAGTGAAAAGATTTCATTTGTCATTCTGATTGCTTTTGTCTTTAATCTCTTTAAAAGATAATGACTTCTATTTAAATTATTAGAAACATTTCCTCATCTGGAATGAATTACCATTTTTCAAATCAAATCCTTCCCCTGACAACTTATTATACTCAGTTGTAAATCCCAAGGATGAGCTTTCTTTCCCTATGCAGGGAAAGAGAGGGATAGAAAAGATTTTATCTAAAGTGTCAATCTCAAAATTATGGGTGAATAGGAGGAGGCACCATTCCTGAGAGGCCATTGGCTAGATAGTTCATTCTTTCCCCAATGATATCTGCTCACTGATTTAATGATTTAATGGAAAATCTGGTAAGGAGAGGGAGGGTATAGGAGGTTAAGGTGATTTATAGAAATTGTTCTGTGCAGTGCTTCAAGGCAGGACGTCTGATTAGCATATAAACAGTATGGCATTTCCTCACCTAATGGCCACACTTTGTTTCTACTATTCAATTACAAAAAGAAAATCAGCAAGTTTGAAATACTCTGGGACCTGGCCTTTCAGAATCAAAAATACATAAATTGAGGAGGAGAGACTGAATTGACTGAGCACCTGAGCCCACACCAGGGGGCTGACGGGAAGGACAGGTCCTCCTGCATCAGAGATAAGAGATGGTTCTTCCTAGCTGGGGTAACTGGAGTCACCAGAAAAGAAGAGCTGCAATGTTTATCTAAGGAAATCGTAGAGGTTGAATTTGTGAAGTACATTGCCCACAGGATGCATGCAGAGATTGTAAATAGATGAGCCAGGCAAATACACCAACAGCAGAAGACAACAGGAGAGGCAGAGTCGACAAGGACCTCATGCCCTGTGTGAGGAGACCACTGCTGCTCTGTCTCCATTGTTGCCTTTTGAGGTTGTGGAGCTAGTAGTACAATGTCTTGCACGATTTTTAAAGAAATTATTTAAAGGAGTACTTTATTCTTAAAAAAGTTTTAAAATGAAATTTCTCGATTTCCAAGTGCTGACAGTCAATATAAATTTTTAAAACTGTGTGCAGATCAGATGAAACATTCTATCAGTTATAGCCAGAGACTACCAGTTCTCACCTCTACTATCTAATGAGGAACCATAAAGGTTTTCTTTGAGGAAAGGGAGTGAAATATATTTTTATTTCATTCATTTAACATCCTCTGTTGAATTCCTACTGTTTATTAGGTCCTGTGACATAGTGTTGGGGGAGAAAGGATGGCCCAGACAAAATGCACAGATAGGTTTTTACAGACTCCACCCCCACATCAGACCAGAGAGATCCAAGGACTACAATCCCATGATGCCATCATCACCAAAGGGAGGATACTGGGAACTGAGGGTGGAGTTGAGCAGCCGTGTTTGGATATATAACCAGACATGTGGGTGGGGGGGCGCGGTCGTTCACCGGGTTTTCAGTGCGCCATTGAGATTCCAGCTCAGTGGAACTGGTAGTACACATTCACCAATTTATTCTTTTTCTTTTTCCCTTCCCTTTTTGTAAATAATTAAGTTATTAATTATTATTAAGTTTTTATTAATTATTGTGTGTCTTCAGTTGAGTCTTATAAGTCCCTTTTAAGCGCATGGGTGAAAACCCACAGATGGTCACCCCATTTTATATTGGGGTGCCCTGTAACAATAGTACTAACCTCCTGAACATTTACATTCTATTGGGGGAGGCAGATGATAAATGAAAGAGGAAATAAGAGCCTCCCCGGTGGCGCAGCGGTTAAGCACTGCTCTGTGGAGCTGTTGGCAGCGGCGACGCGAGTTCGACGCCCGGCCGGGGAGAATCCCACATGGCGCGGCAGACCTCTCCTGCCTTGCCCGCTGCTCCCCTCAGCAGTGTATTTCTGATCTGCCTGTTCTGCTCCCCGCTCTGTCTCTGGTGAACCCTCTCACCGCCCCACGCCTCTGGCCTGTACCCCAACTTGTATGTATAAATAAAAAATAAATCTTTTAAAAAAAAAAGAAAGAGGAAATAAGTATACAACTCAATTCAGGTCATGATAAAAGATATTCCTTAAGAGAAATTGAATTCCAAATAGAAATCAGGCTAAGGGGATAGAGGGGGATGAGGGGGCTATTTTTAATATCATTGGCAAAGGTCTCTTAGAGTAGAAGCTATCAGACCAGAGAACCACATAAGTAAAGGGGCAAGTTGTGCAGTGTGTGTATGGGGAGGGGGTGGTTGTGGTAGAAGAGAGTACAAAGAAGGGGCCAGGATGGGTGAAGGAAAGTGGCAAGGAAAATTACAATAGGTAAGTCAGAGTGGGAGAAACAGCAAGTAAAGTCACATGGAGCCCATGGAGCTTTATTCAGTGGCGCCCATCCTTCAAAGTTCATTTCAAACCAGGTTAGTTAAAACAATAGGGCAAAATAATAATAGCTGTTGAAGCTGATTGATATGTGTCTGGATTACCAAAGGGTGTGTCATATCTTCTACTTTTGTGTAAGTTTGGTAGTTTGTAAAACAATTTTTAAAAAATTTCTAGTTTAAGTCCTCTATTACCCTTTTTGGCTCGAGGAATAATCCATTTGCAACAGTGGTCATATTTTGCAAATATTAAGCTAATGCATTTTAACTTTATTTTTAAATCTTAGGTCCCTGCAGACTTCTACCTCCAAAACTCACAATTTAAGATCCAGGCCAGAGAGTAAGCTTAAATAGCATCCCAAAGAGAGATTTTTTTCCCCCAAATTTCTAAATCTTGTGATTTCAGATAATTGAGTTTGTTCCTTCCTTCTATGCAAGCTGGATCCTGTGTTTTCTTCCATAGGGAAAATGAGCACATCTTCTAGGAACAGTGAAAGAGAAGCCTGTCCTTCCAGATCTGGGGTATTGTAGGAAGAAGGGAGGCAGAGAAGGAGGGAGAGAGATAGAGGAGGTAGAGTCAGCCATGAATGATCTTTGCACCCTTTTTAGATTTCTAAGTAGAGAAAATTAAAAAGATCATACACATTGTAAAAGATCTCAAAAGCAAAGGATTTTGTTCTCATTCATGTTTGGCCTCATGGAAGACCTTATCTCTTATACTACCATTCCCACCCCACCCTTGTCCTCCCTTGTAGGGGAACAGGGGACCATGGTTGAGAGTCACTGCTCCAGACTCATCAGGCCAAGAGAAAGCCTGGATGACAAGGAATGCTTGTTGGATATTTCAGCCACAAGGACTGACAGGATGCGCATGCAGAAAGAGACACCAGATTTGAGAACCACAGCTTCCCAGTCACCAGGAAATAACGCAAACCACACACCTGTCCATACCCACCTGCCATACCCTCAGATGCCTCAGATATTAGAGAAAAGCTGGAGACCAAGTTTCAAAATGGCCCTCAGCCTGACTAAGCTTCAGCAGCCTTGTCCCTGACTAGGTTCAGACCTCCCTTTCTTTATAGCATAATTTTAGAAAAGCTGTCATTTTAAATTATTTCTCTGCCTCTGAGCTACGTGTTTTGTTTTTTCCTTTGGTCTACAGTCAGTGGAACTTTTTTTCCTGTAATTTTTTTAATTTAGGTATCATTGTTTTAAGCACTGCATATAATTTAAGGAAGTAGGTTCACACTTCTTCAGATGTATGTTACCACACCACACCTATCACCAAAACACCCACAATCCTCTACCATGGCCCATTGGTAAAGGTCACCTCCTCTACCACCACTTCCCCTTGCTACTCACCCTCCTCCTCCTCTTCTGGTAGGTCAATTTGACTTCAGATTTCTACGGTTTGTTTCAATTTTTGTCTATTTAGTTTTGTTTTATTTCTCTGTGTTTCACATAGAGTGAAAGCATTTGGTATTTGCTTTCTGACTTACTTCACTTAGCATAATTCCCTACAGTTCTATCCATAAATAGCAAATAGCAAGAGTTCTTTCTTTCTTTCTTTTTACAGCTGAGTAGTAGTTCACTATGTATATATACCACATCTTCTCAATCCATTCATCTGTACTTGGGCACTTAGGCTATTTCTATAAGTTAGTTATTGTAAATAGTGCTGCAATGAACAGAGGAATGCAAACATCCTTCAGGTAAATAACTGATACCTAGGAGTGAGACCATATATGGTAGACCTTTTTTAATATTTTGAGGAGCCTCCATTGTGTTTTCTGTAGGGCCTGGGCCTGTCTACATGCCCACCAAGTGTATAAGTGTTCTTTCTTCTCCACACCCTCACCAACACTTGCTGCTTTTTGTCTCACATGTATAAGTTGGTATCTCATTGCGGTTTTGATTTGCATTTCTCTCATGATAAGTGACAATGAGAGTTGACTTTTTTTCATGTGCCTGTTGACCACCTATACCCCTTTGATGAGTCTATTTGCATCTTCTGCCCATTTTTTGATTGGGTTATTTTTTTTGAGTTGTATGAGCTCTTTGTAGACCTTGAATATTAGCTCCTTTTCACATGTATGGTATACAAATATTTTCTCCCATTCAGTACAATATGTTTACATTTTAATGATAGTTTCTCGTCTGCTCAGATTTTTAGTTTGAAGAAGTCCTATTAGTTTATTTTTGTTTTGTTTCCCTTATACTTGTAGTGGGGTCCCCAAAGACATCCCTGAAGTCTATCTTTGTAAGTTACTGGAGAGTTTCACAAAACACTATAATCTTCGTCAAGGATTTAGTAGCCATCTCTTTTAAATTTATATGTCAGCGGAAGTAGCACTTCTATCTCCAAGTTTCTGTGAGCCTAACTTCAACAGGGACCTTGCTCTAAGTTGCAAAACTACCTCTTGTCACAATAACATGAGAAAAATTGCTTTTACTTAGGATAAAGTCAACTAGCAAACACAGATGTTCTGTATCCTCCCTCTCACCCGGTGCTTTAACATCCTCCCACTCTTTGTTTCAGGGCAATTGAGTTCAACGCGAGTTCTGACTTCTCTCCTATTGCAATAGCCTTAAATAAAGTCATACTTGACTGTTATACTTTGTTCAGAGTAATTTTTGCTTTGAAATTGGAGAGAGAAAAATAAATCTCTGATACAGTAGCATGTTTTTTCCTCAAGGATATTGACCACAGTTCAAAGGAGCTATTAAAAGTTTATTATATCAAATTAAGTTATCGTATTGGAATAAAAGTTCTTATTTTTTTGTTAGTTGTTTCTTTTTGCTTTCACCCGGTAATTAGCAGGGGAAGCATGTGAGGATGAATAGAGCAGATTTACATGAAATAGGCAACATTTTCCCTGCGTATATGAAACTTAGGTTCCCTCATTACCATTCATCACACCCACCCTAACAAATGCTCAACATTCTGCTCTGTAACATCAGATGTTACACATGAAACATCTACCTGAATGTTGGAAGTTCTTCAGAGACAAGAAGTATCTCTGAGTACCTTTTCTCCCACCTTCATCTCTCAGCTGTGCATCAAGTTGACACTCAAATATTCAATGAGTCCAACAGCCATCAGATTAATGTCCGCTGACATATAAATTTAAAAGAGATGGCTACTAAATCCTTGACAGAGATTATAGTGTTTTGTAAAACTCTCCAGTGACTTACAAAGATAGACTTCAGGGACGTCTTTGGGGACCCCACTACAAGTATAGGGGAAACAAAACAAAAATAAACTAATAGGACTTCTTCAAACTAAAAATCTGAGCAGACAAGAAATTATCATTAATGTCCATATTTATTGAGTGAATTCTAAGGAGATGGCTCTGAGGTAGGTCAATTGAAAGCTTAAAGGAAGATTATAGTAAGAGATAAGGAAGTTCAAGTACAGGACAAGTAAGGAAGGAAAACCTAGAGAGAGATAAATTTCAAATGAATAAGGTCAGATTTAAAGTCTGAAAATAGCCCTTAGTGTGGGAAAGGGGGAGAATCCCCAGAAGAACTTAAAATCTCAGAGTTTGAATAGCTCCAGTTAACAAAATTTCTCAGGTCAATCCCACAACTGGTGAGTGAATTCTAGTTTTCATTCTGGAAACTATGTACTCCTAACATGTAAGGAAACTGGGTCAGCATCCACTCCAGGCAAAGGAAATCCTAAATTTGCATATTAGATGGCTTAAGATTTCTGTAGGTTTTGTTTCCTTTCACCCTTCATCATATCCACACCTATTCTTACGAAGCTCAGCCTATAGGTAATCAAGATAAAAGTATCAATAATGTTATTTCCATAGCTTAATTTTTGAGAGATACTGGAAATGTCTGTGCATCGGTGTTTTGATTTTTCACGAGATAGTGTGATGAGAAACTGCAGGATACAAATTTCCTGAAATAGCTTACAGTCACCTCAGATCTCTGCTCAGAGAACCTGCTAGGTGCTCCATCTATACAAACAGCCCATGATTCAGTTATTCCTATCACGCTTCTCTTTGAGATGACTTTTAATGTACAGGGATCAATAAAAAGTGAACTGGTACTTTTATTTAAATGTCAGATCATAAAGACAGGCAACACAGATAACCTTTTTCTGAAGGGATTCTATTCTAATGCACTCTTCACAGATGGCAAAACCTTCTCTTCACCGCAGTCACTTGAACAAGTCAGTTCACATTTATTTTTCCCAAAGTTATTTATTGCCCATTGAAAAAAAGAAACATGCAGAACCAATTTTGTAAGAGCAAAACCAATTTGCAAGACACAAAAATATCAAGTTGTTTTCTCCTAGAAGCCTTCTTTTCAAGAGTTTATCTCTAGATCTTTGAATTTCATGATTAGTAGGTTATCAGTGGGACAAGTCCAGGTAGAACTAGGTAGAACTATATATAGACACAGAGAGGCAAATGTGAAGACTGAAGTGAGATAGGGAATTTTATAGATATTTTATCTGTATTCTCCGTTTTTTCTGATGGCTTCCAAAAGAAAAAAATAGTTGGCCCTGAAAACTAATTTTCTCTCATGTTATTTTGTATTTTTAGACCAAGCAGAGTGAAGGACAATGAAGCAAAATAACAAAGGCAGCAATCATGAAAATTAATATCTTCAACACTTTGCTTACCCTTATTTGCCTTTTGAAAACATCTGCCCATAATGTTTCTTTCCACTCATTATGGGCATATCTGATGACTGTTTTGCATGTCATGCAGACAATTTGATTATCTGAAAACTCACAAATTATAATTTCTTCTTTTTACAACTGTTATCATAATGTATGTCATAAGTTGAATCCTGAAGTTCTGCAAGTTCAAAGAAAGTTTTAGATTTTTCTCTTACCTCGCTCCATTCTTCCGTAGTTGAAATAGGGAACTTTGCCATTAGCCTTGAATTAACTTTAGATCCCTGCTCTCCCAGACAGTAACTACTGATTCTTAAGTCAACTGATTATAATACCACAATTTTCATATCTGGAAAGTAGGTGTGAGATTGCTTTCTTTGCATGATTTCTATGAGATTTGAAGATGTTTGGGAAGCATATGACACTGTGTGCCTGCTACCTAGTCAACAAACAGTAGCTACTCTCATAAGTTATTTAGCAAATATTTTTCACCTGTGATTTATAAGAAACCATACAGAGGCGTTTATCACTGTGTTTTGGCAAGTCAAATCACCACCCAACAAAAAGACTTATTAGGAGGCATCACAAATAGCAGACTTCATTTTAGGCGAGGTACAGGCCAGTGGCTGGCCATGGCATGTGTTGTAACTCCCTGATGCTGTGGGGCAGGGCAGGCAGGTGTGCTCCAGTACTGTTGACAGAGAGTCATGTTAGTTGTTGTCCATGGAAAGGGTATAACTTTAGCTGTGAACATTGCAATTCTGTAATAGTCCATACTCCTTCCCAGCTCCATGATGATAGGTCATTTGGTTTAGAGACTGGACAATGACTGACTGACATAATAAGCTTCTGTTTCTGTATTTAATATGCTAATGTGAATGACCTTTGGTTCTGCTTCTAAGGAGAGGAAAGATGTGGAAGACACTCTTAGTAAAAAGTTATATAAGAAGGGGCCTCCCTAGTGGTGCAACGGGTTAAGTCTCAACACTATGAAGCTACCCAGAGGCACTGCAGCACTAGTTCGACCCCCGGCCAGGGAGCTTCCCACATGGCGCAGCAGACCTCTCCTGTCTCACCTGCTGCTCCCCTCAGCAGTGTACTTCAGTAGATCTGCCTGCTCTGCTCCCCGCTCTGTCTCTGGTGAATTCTCTCACCCCCACACACCTCTGGCCTACACCCCAGCTTGTATGCATAAATAAATATTTTTTTAAAGTTATGTAAGAAATTAGTGAGTTAAAAAGACTGAGACTCAACATTATGACTTCCTTGTCCTTTATGCAGCAGATCCTTGAATAACATTGGTTCCTTCAACACTGTGTTGTTATAAGGTAGATGAGAAGAAAAATCAGTTTCGGGTCGGGGCTACTGTGTGGAATTTGTACTTCTTCCCAGGACTATGTAGGTTTTCTCTGGGTACTCCAGTTTCTTCCCACATCTCAAAGATGTGTTGTTAGGTTCATTGGCATGTCTAACTTGTCCCTGTTGGAGTGAGTGTGCTCTGTTTCATGAAAGGGGTCTTCATGAATGTCTACATATTTGCTAAACACAACATGTCCACGCTTGGTTCTCACCTTGTGCCCTGAGCTGCAGCGATGGACTCCAGCCATCTGTTATATTCCATCCTGGATTGGAATAAGCAGGCTGGAGAATGAATGAATATGAATTACTGTTTAGTATTAGAAGAGTGTCAGGTCTTATTTAGATGTTTTTGTGACCAGAAATATGCCATAGGAGCTTACCTCTTGTTTGTATCAGTCTACCATAAAATTTGTTTTGTTATATGTCATTGGCTTAACGTCACAGATTCCAAGATCCTATTCATGATGTTAAGGAGGACTTAACTGTATGGTTATTTCCCACCTGGTCAGTCTTTACCCCTTCTATCCTATAGTTATATTTTGAGATTTAGAAAACATTTTCTTAAGAACCATAGCATTTGTTTATTTTTAGTCTATCAGGCAGTATAGTAGATCAGCACTCCTTTTATGGACCTTTTCTGAGCCTAGAATATTCCAGGGGATATGGATGTGTTGTCATGGTTAAGAGTTCTGGAGTTGGGCTGCTGGTGCTCAAACACAAGCTGTCCTACTTACTGGTGGTGTGTCCTTGTACAAGTTATCTACTTTCATTGAGTCTTGAGTCTGCAAAATAGGGTTTGTTTAGAGGATCAAACAGAATCTGATCTATCATACTTAATGCAGGGCCTGAATGCAGTAGGCACTTGGAACTTGTAGGTATTATTATTAGGTTTTAATAATGTCAATTATTAATGTCAGTGTACCTTGCAATGAGTCTTAGTGTCAATTACAAGATACCTTGCAATGACTCTTTCCATGGCGAAATGTTTACAGGCCATTCATTCACTTGCTAATCTAGATGATCTTTATATTTAAGACATATGTAAAGACTTCAGAACCAGATTTCTTTTGCTGCTTAAACTAATTTCATTCTGTCTAGCAAACAATTGGCACATTTAGCTTCAGACAGATTTGATAAAAGAAGTCTTTGCAGAAGTTTAAATCATTAGTTTCTAACACATGTTGTGGAAAAAGTTAGAACAGAATCTTTGGATCTTTGCTTCTTGATTTTCAGCAAAATAAATTGTGTTGGGATAGTTACCCACTTTTGTGATAGGGAGTTAGTTGAAAGAAAATACATTTGTGCTCATGTCTACATATGTGCTAAACACAAACTTTGAATTTGTATTTTGAAACAGACCATTTTAGAATTAGGTGAACTAACCGTTAACTCATTTCTTTGTTCCTTTGGTTCAGGTGCTTACACTTTCATTTGAAAATTAAATCTTAATCTCCTACTTTGACATTCTCCCACTTAATGCCAGTTGTGGCAACTTGGAATACACTGTGGGTCCATCTCTGCAGTGAGATATTTCATGTCTCTGATGCTCTGTGGGAGAGCTATTAAGATTGCGCCAGGCAGATTATAATTTCTCACAGAGGAATGAACAGCACTGTGATGGGCTACAAAGGCAACACTGGGAGGGGACACGAATTGCCAAGGAGGCTGCCTACCTGAACACTGTCTGTTCTGTGCTTCATCTTCAGGATTCCTGTGCATTAACCCTCTTGTTCTCTTGCTCTTGCTCTCTATTTCCTGCTCTTTCTGCCCTGCTCTGTCTTGCCTCTTTTCTCTCTTGACTCCTTTTCTCGTTTGTGCATTTCTTGCGTGTGCTGTTGGTCTCTTTATTTATTTCTATGGCACCAATCTCCATGGAATTTAGCTACTCAAACACATTAGGTTAAATATAGGCCTGTGTAGGAAGAGAAAAGCATGTCTCTCTATTATCCTTCTAGTATAGTACCCATAAATTATATATAATGGTGTAAACTTAATAAAAATAATACAATAAAATGATACTTATAATCCCTACCCTGACTAAACCACGTAATTAGAAAGCACGATTAAATGCTATGATAAGGAAAGGACATTCACCATTCATTCAGCAAACATTTGTTAATCATCTGCTCTCCCAGATATTGTTCTAGATTGGGGAATTCTGTGAGGAAATAAAACAAGCAATATGCCTCTTCTCAAAAACTTTGTATTCTAGTAAAGTTATTCAGTGTACTCTAGGATCTTGCTGGGAATTAGGGAAAGTTTCGTAGAAGAACTGATTTCTAAATTGAAGACTGAAGGATGAGTAGAAGTTAGATAGGTGAGAATGAAGGGTGGAAATTATTTTAGTAACACTGTCATTCAACAAAATAAATAAAATACTTATTATTTTATTACACTATAAGTAATAACATCCATTTAGACCTGAGCATGAGAGTGAGTCAAATTTGAAAAAGATATAAGGAAAGAAAACGGAGGAATTTCACTCCCTGATTTCAAACTATATTACAAAGCCATAATAATTAAAACAGCATGGTACTGGAACAAAAACACAAAGACCAATGGAACCGAATAGAATACCCAGAATTAAAGCCACATATCTATGAACAACTAATCTTTGACAAAGGAGCAAAAAAAATGCAGTGGAACAAGGACAGTCTATTCAATAAATGGTGCTGGGAAAACTGGATAGCCACATGCAAAAAAATGAAGCTAGACTACTACCTCACACCCTGCACAAAAGTCAACTCAAAATGGATAAAAGACCTGGATGTAAGACCTGAAACCATGAAATGTATAGAAGAAAATATAGGCAAAACTCTACATGACATACATCTCAGCAAAATCTTGAAAGACACATCCCTCAAAGCAAAGGAAATGAAAGACAAGATAAACAGATGGGATTACTTCAAAATAAAAAGCTTCTGTACGGCAAAAGAGACATTAACCAAAACTAACAGACACCCTACCAACTGA
>PVIJ01013963.1:24880-43139 GCA_004024925.1 Scalopus aquaticus
ATAAAGGACTGATAACAAAAATTTACAAGGAACTCACACAACTCAAGAAAAACAAAGCCAATAACCCAGTCAAAAAATGGGCAGAAGAGCTCAAAAGGCACTTCTCCAAAGAAGAAAAGCAAATGGCCAACAGATACATGAAAAAATGCTCAACATCACTTATAATCAAGGAAATGCAAATCAAAACCACTATGAGATATCACCTCACACTGTGAGGATGGCACACATTAAAAACACAGGCAACAACAAATGCTGGAAAGGATGTGGAGAAAAAGGAACTCTTCTACACTGCTGGTGGGAATGCTAACTGGTCCAACCACTATGGAAAGCTGTATGGCAATTCCTCAAACTGCTAAACATGGAGCTTCCATACAACCCAGCAATACCACTTTTGGGAATCTACCCAAAGGACACAAAAACACTAATCCAAAAGGATACATGCACCTGTATGTTCATTGCGGCACTGTTCACAATAGCAAAGGTATGGAAGCAACCCAGATGTCCAAAAACAGATGATTGGATCAAGAAGATGTGGTACATATACACAATGGAATACTATTCAGCATTCAAAGAAGATAAACACGTGCAATTTGCAGTGACATGGATCGAATTAGAGGGGATCATACTCAGTGAAATAAGCCAGAAAGAAAGAGAAAAATATCGAATGGTTTCACTTATAACAGGACTATAAGGAAACCAAATAGGAGAGAGACAATCAGCGGGGCGGGGAGGGAAGGAAAAGGGCACAAAATGGAATAGAAAAGAACAAAAAGGACCATGGAGATGGATCACGGGTGAATTGGTGGTGGGCTACCCAAGGGAAATACAAAATGTAAAAGACATAAATAACAATAAAAATATATATTAAAAAAAAACAAATTTGAAAAAGATGAAAGGAGTTTAATATGGCTGTCACATAGCTTGCCACATTTGGAGGATGTCCAGAAATGTAATCAAGGCTAAATGATTAAATTGCTTTCAGACCCTAAAGCACAAAAGGGAAAAAAGAAACATCTAAACTTTTGTCTGAGACTTGTTTTTGCGGACATAGCAGAATCTAGAGGCTTATTGACTTACCTTGAACTGAGCTCCAAGGCTGAATGAGTTGGGAAACCCAAATGCTGAAGAGAGGAGCTACCCAGAGGAGAGGGGATTACAACAGAAATTCAGAACTCCTGTTATCCTTGCTCAATTTAACTGGCACTGTCGAGTAGTTACGGTGCTAAAATCCTCTAGGATTATTAATAGAACTTATCCCACACTCCCATAAAATGTTCAGAAAATAGTAAATGTAAAATCAGCATAAGAAATTTCACTGCCGCATTTAAGAACTTGAGTTCTCATTTGGTTAAATTCTGTCTCTATTTCTGAAATGTGTAATTTTGATTAAACCATTTGTAGTGCCAGCAGGGCACTAGTGCAGCTTCCCTATGATTCTGGCAGATGGGCCGAGGAGTCCTGGAGCCCTCGGTGGCTTTTGCAGTCTTTATTTATCTTTCTGCAGTGAGGTAACCAGGTACAGGGCAGACAAGAAGGGCCGAGCTAGCCAGCAGGCTAACAGGCCTCCTAGCTCCCAGCAAATCTTCACTTTTTCTGGGCTCTCTGCTGCTATGCCCTTTTGCCGCTGCTTCTGCTGCTGCTGCTTCCTCTTTATGAGCTCCTCTGCTCCACGCTCTGCTCTCTGCTGCTTCTAATTCTTCCACTTATAAGCCCAGTCTCTGGCTCAGGTGCGCCCACTCACACAGGCCCACACCCTACTCCAGGTGCCCACCATGAAGCAAGCGTGTAGGCCTGCAGAGGTCTGTCATTGAGGGGAGGGTGGAAAAACCTGATAATTCTCTCATTTAACCTATACCATTTAACCTTCCTGAACCTATTTTTTATTTATAAAATTGGGATTAAATGGTATGTATTAAGAAACATTGAAATGGGTCAATACATAAAGTATTTAGACTAGTTTCTGGCACATAGTGAGTGCCCAATAAATGTCAACTATTATTATCATTGCCGTAATTATCTGAACTGATATCGTGCAAGATTGAAAACTGACCCAGGAGACAATTCTAACTAGCTCCTACTACAGATGAGAAACCTGAGGCTGACTGAGAAATGTTGACATTCACAAGGTGGGCAATAGACCTAGGTCTAGATCTAGGCTTCTAGATTCTTAGTTGTTCTTTATATTTTTCTCTGTTGTGGTGTTTGGTTTTTATCTATTTATGAAGAGCCAGTCTTGCCCACTGGGACCTTCCAGGAACGTGTAACAAACAAGCCCAGCAGAGTGTGCCTCCATGTACCTGTCATACTCCCTCACCGTAGAGCAAGGCAGTCGTGCACGAGAGGCAGAGTGATTAGACCCAGAGACCCGTGGCCCGATCACCAAACTACCTGTTCCCAGGCCTCATGGCATCTCATTGTCACAATAAAGAAGACTGTAGTTTCACAGACTTCAGTGCATTTTCTGTTGTTCATGAAATGCAGGTAGCAACCATCCCCATCCAATTTACAGTCCTGTTTGAACAGTGAGAAAAAAGTCAGCACTGAAGTCATTGATGGTAGTTTGAAGTCAGGGTTATAAGCGCTGGCATTTTCCAGTCTTTGATTGTTTACTCTTCTCCAGCCAAAATTGGATGCAAATTGACCTGTTCTGATCTGAAGTAATGGAACTAATGCTAAGAAAAATTGGTGATTACTTTCTCAATTCCTATGCCTCCAAAGACTGAGTGCACATATTTTTCAAACTGAGGCATCTGGGTCTCTCTGTGACAATACCCAAGCTATCCTAGTTGGGATGCATGTCACCTGTAAAATATGTCTAAAATGATTACTGAAGAACTTAAACTGAAGCTTTGGAAATCATAAGGGGTAAATCATGCTGATGAGATTTCCAAACCAATTTTGGGTTCAGGTGGTTCAATTTAGTTCAAATCCCTGTGTGTTCTAAATTAGAATCTTGATTTGTGATTTTCAGCTGTGGCACCAGCCTGCCTACACAATGGTCAGGTTTTTGGGGGTTTTGTCTGTGGTGGTCGCTGTTGTTTTTTCTTTCTAATCAAAATTAGAAACAGAAGCAGTGTGAATTATTTATGATGGGACATTTGCCAAAATTTGCATTTAGGTCTAAGGGATTCTTTAGCCTTCACTGTGCATCAGAATTATACTGTAAGCTTTTAAAAAAACAGCAATGTTTGGGTGTTGGTTTTCAGGCATTTACTGGATGGTTCAAATGTAAAGCAAAGTTGACAACCAATCTGCGCACTGAAACTATAAAATGTACGTGAGTTTCATTTCTACCCAACTAATAATTCTTACTCTTAAAGTGTGACCAGTAGGCCAGCACCAACGACTTGACTCAAGAGTTTATTAGAAATGCAGACTGTCACATTCTACCTGGACTCACTGAATCACAACCTGCCCTTTAATAGGATCCCAGAAGCGTCACATACACATTAAATTTTGAGAAGTACTGCTGTAGTGAGTCCTTTTCCTTCTGCAGACAATGATCTAAGCATTCTATCACTAAGTTTTGGTGGAGTGGCTGCGTGGAGATTCTGACAAGCAGGTTTCCCCAAGTCAAAGATCATCAAAGGCTCTTCCTTGTGACTATTAATATATAATGTGCATTTTTTTAAAAAGCAAGGTCTATTAGATTTTTTATAAAATATATAAAAATGCAAATAAGACATATACTATCTTTTTTCTTTGCATCATTTTTAAATGATATACATACATGACACTGTAATGAGGAGAAGACGATTATTTCAAGCAAGAAAAATGTCCTATAAAAATGTCTGACTTTCCCATTATCTTTTACTCTTCCTGTTCATTACATGGTAAATTTTCATTGTTGAAGTAAATCTAGGGATATGTCTTCATATTTAAGATTTTATATCAAGACTTTACTAGTGTTAGAGAATAGGGCAAGAAAATTAAGTATTTCACACAATGCAGTGATAAACTTCCTGTTAGTGAAGAGGAAAATTACAGGAAGATAATAACAATCTTAGAACCTAGCACAAATAACAGAAAACAAGTGGTGCAGGATTAACCTTATTTCCTTCTATAGACAAGACAATATAATTGTAAATAAAGGAAATGTTTTTAATACCATCTATCTTGATTATTCCCTCCCCACTCCCGCCCTGCCGCAAATGCATTTCATGCTATTTTCATTAGAGTGTTAAAAACATCAAGAACTGTGGACAGAATCATATTACAATTGGTAGTGACTAGTCAGAATGAAACATTCAAACAGGCTAATTGAAGAGTGTTTAATAAAGGAACTATTTGCAAAAATGGGGTCTGTTTTAGGGAAACCAGCAAGGCCTGGCGCAGCACTTGGAGTGGTAACAGCCACAATCTGTCACCAAGTGTCTGCAGGGGTGAGGAGAGGCAGAGGTTTCCAGATGGCAGAGAGGAGCTGCAGCATTTAATAAAGAGACCCGAACCATTGTAATCTGGCAGAGGGAGCTCTTCACCTCATCCAGCACCTCTAGATTTCAGCTGATGTCATTTATTAGTCAAACCAACCAAAGGCCAAAAACTAAGGAGCCTGTCCATGCAGGTCAGCCTCCCAGAGCAGTGGGTAAGGGAGTGAGTAGATTCATAAATGCACTTGGAAGATACTAGTGAGAAGCCTAACTAGATCCCTAAAGGGCTGAAGGATGAGAGAGAATGTGAAGTGATTTTTAATGGTTTAGAAATCCGGTCGAGGCTTTGCTCCTTTCAATATTTCACCCATGATTTGGATGAAGATAGAGAGGGCACATGTGACACATTTGAAGATGTCACAGAACTGGGGAATACAGGAAGCATTTGATGATGGACTCAGTGTTCACGAGTGGTGTTTCATTTAGAAGGAAATATTTAAAGGTTATCAATGAAATACCAGAATTTGACTTAAAAACACCAGCTGTCTCTATCATTGTGGGAGAGATATGACTGAGTAATATTGACAAGATCACTATAATGATAAGTCACATGAAAAGACTGGCCCCTCCAAAACTAATGTGATTTTATGTGAATTACCTTCAAAGGATTCAGAAAAGAGAGTGTGTGATCTCACCCTATTCTGTGCTGAATAAGTAGCATCAATGAACTGACTTTTGTGTAAGGGATTAATGATCAGGGAAGTAAATCATTAACCTGGAGAATGAGATTCTGCTCAGGAAGGAGGTGGAGGAACAGATCCTGAGGTGCATTTCCAAATGTCTGAAGAACTTTCTTGTGAAAGAGGAAAGAGCAATCAGATTACATTTAAGATGAACATGTAAATGATCTGTGACCCCGCCATGCTGGAAACCTCAGGGTTATGGAGGCCTGTGATAGTGTTTTCTTTTCCATACCTCCATCAACTCTGCAGGTGTGTGGGTTTTGTACTTTCTCTTTTCCAGAGTCAAGCAGAAATAGAAGCTTAAGCTGTGGAGGTTTTAGAAGATCTCTGAAGCTATAGAACTGTTGTTCCCAATTTCCACCAACACCTTAATTTTTTTCACTGAGCATTAAGTGCTACAGCAGCAATTCTGATCTCTTACACCAATGACTCTTTTTAAAGAAAAAGCTGGCCCTAATTCCAAATATAATAGTTAAAAAATTTTAAGTTAGGTCTTCACTTGGTTCTTTATTTAAATTTTCTTTTTATAAAAGTTAAACTAAAAAAGAATAAAAATGCATGCAAAAATCTCTGGGAATTCTCCCACCATACATAATCACAATCAAGGTTTTGGTAAACATTCTTCCAGACCTCTCTCCGCGAGTACCACCATATGGCTTTCTGGATCCACAGAAAGATAATTTTACATAGGCAGGGTTATATTCTGCATGCTGCTATGCCATCTGCTTTTAATATACAACATCATGTTGTTGAAACACTTCCATGCTAGTGAATGCTTTTGAATGCTCTATGTGGATTTGAATATAATCTTTTGAAAACCATTTATATAAAATATAGTAAAATGTGTAAGATATATGCATTGGTTCTTTCAAAAATAGGAATACAAAGAGAGTATGGTATCCCAGTTGACACAATTTCAGGTCCCTTCCTGAATGATAGCAATCTTCAAGAAGACAGGTCCATGGTGAGGCAGCAAGGGCACATGACAGGCTGGGAAAAGTTGAAACTATGAGATTTAACTAAAAATTATCTAATAATTAATTTCAGGAATGAATAAAAAGTATCAACTCATTGCTGTGTTAAAATGAGGAATGTAGTGTTTTGCTCTCATTTTATACCCTTATTACACAGTGGATTTAATTCAATTTATATTATTATTAACATGCTGTTTTTTAGTCTATCAGATCATATTATCGGTAGTTCCAGGAGATATAAATATCCTATTTCTTTCTGTCTAAAAACAACTATTCCTTCTCCAGAAGTGCTTCACTCTTTGACATCATGACACCCTTTTTCTGTTTCCGGCTAGACCTTTGGTGAATCATGTGCAATCTTTGCCTTCTAACTAATCTTGTAGCTAAACACTGTAAGTCTTTGAGGCCCAAATTTTTAACTCTATCCAAACTTCTCTTGAGAGCTAGTGGTATGTCCAAATTCCAATGCTTTATCTACACTTGGAGTTTTACAGAAACCCCCAATGGATCATATACAGAAATAAACTACTGATCGCACCCCATATCCTAACCTGCTCATCCAGGATTCACAACCTCACATATATATTCCACATCCTCATACTTGTTCATCACAAAAGACTAGAAGTCTTTCTTGACCTCCTTCACTCCTCAGAGAGAGTCTAGAAAAGAATAATAACCTAAGAGACTGTCTTTGTTTTCTGTGTTTGCTCTGTCTTATTACAGCCATAGAGGCTGTTTTATGTTCTGATTCCTGAAGACCCTTGAGCTTGATGGATCACTGGCCCAATGGAGATCAGACATCAAGTCTGTTCTGAATCTAAAAGTCAGAAAATCAGAAGCACAGATGTCCAAGGTTAGGAGAAGATGGATGTCTTAAGCAGAGAGAACATCCTTTCTCTACCTTTTTTGTTCTATTCAGGAGTTCAGTAGATTGGATGATGCCCATTGACATTAGGAAGGGCAATTTCTCTATTCAGTCTGGTGATTCAAATACTAATCTCTTCTGGAGAACCCTCACAGACAAACCCAGAAATAATGTTTACCAGCTTTCTGGGCATCACATAGCCCAGTGAAGTTGACAAGTTGACACATAAAATTGACTATTCCAAGCCTGCCTCTTATGGACTTGGCACCTGTATACAATTCTGAAAGTCATACTTAGTCTCTTGATGGTTTCTCACTAACTCAAGTATTTACCTGCTTCCATTATGTGTTGGACACTTAATGAAAAACGCCCCTGGGGATTCACAGTAAAAAAAAATCCATGAGGTTCCCAGCAGGTCCTGATGGGGAAACACAATAAACATATCAATAAATAACATGTAAGATGTTGGGTAAAAGTGATAGAGGAATAATAAGACAGGAAGAAGGGATTAGAAGGCACAAAGAGCAGATTTCAATAATTTATATGACACAATAAGAAAAAGACTAACAGAAATACTGAAAAATCGATAGAAAGCAATAATACACATAAATTAAAAATGGTAATTTCACAGAAAAAAATCTGAATTTCAACAAACTTACAAAAACATACCACTATTCATCAGGAAATTAAAATTAAAGTAAAAACAATGAGATGTCATTTCCTGTTTCCATCAGATCAAGTTATAGTCTGAAAATACTCAGTTTTGGCAAGACTATGGAATAAAAATAACTCTTACCCACTTTTGGAAACTAATATAAAAATCGGTTCAACCTCTTTATAAAATAGTGGCATAACTTACTGAAGCTGACTAGATGCATACCAAGCAATTTCACTTTAGAAACAACTTCTGTATCAGTCAACTCTAGGTAACAAACCCAAAGTGGCTTGAAACAGCAAAGGATTCTGTCTTACTCTTGATAAAGGTTATTACATGTTGACTGGAGACCTCAACTCCATGTCATTTTCACCCTTGCTGGGGATGCATACTGAGGAGGCAGCTGCTATGTGGATACTTTTAGGTGTGGTTTGAAAGGGTAAAGGACATCGCCTGTACCATTTCTCAAAGCTTTTGCCCAGCAATGGCATACTTCACTTCTTCTTTCATAGTCCAATGTGGCTATACGTAAATTTAGTGGGCAGGGAAATACAATCCTAACATGAGCCTTGATGGGAAGTAAAGGAAAATATACGTGACCAGCCTTAACGACTTTTATAGTCTACTCTAGAAAAACTCTTGACACAAAAGCCAGAATCCAAATAAAAGAATTCCAATCAGCACTATTATAAAGACAGGAAACACCCATCACCCTAAAAATGGATAAAAAAATACTCTTATGCTCATGAAGAAAACAGTAAATAGTAGAATGAACGACTGCTATACACATCATTATGGATATATCTCAAAATATTGAGTAAAAAAAATCATAGAAGCATATGTGTGATTCATTTATATAAAGTGCAAAATCAGGGAAAAATCAAACAACATACTGTGTTGGGATACATGCATATGTGGTAAAACCATACAGGAAAGCAAGAGAATGACTAACTGAAAAGGCAGGATTTGGTTCCCTGTGGGCTGGAGGGGTGTGGTAGGGGGAGGGTCTCTCAGAGGGAGCACACACATGCAACAGTTATATTCTATATTTTAAAATAAGCTGATGGTATAAGGGCATTTTATTTTGTATTTATTCTTAAATATATATGGATATATGTATGTATATATAGTCTTTGCTTGGGTTGCTGTAATAAAAATGCCATAGACTGGGTGATTTAGGCAACAGAAATTTAATTTTCACTGTTTTGGAGGCTGGAAGTCTGTGGTCAGGGTGGTGGTCAATTTTGTTCCTGACGAAGTCCTTCTCATTGGCTTGGAAATTGTTGCCTTCTTCCTGTTATTCTCATAAAGTGGAAAGAAAGATTATCTCTCCTGTGATCTTATAAGGGCACTAATCCCATTCACCTTATGCTCTAAATACTTTCTAGAGGTTTCATTTCCAAATGCCATCACATTAGGGATTAGAGCTTCAGCCTATAAATTTTGGAGAGATTTTCAGTCCATAGTGAGGATACATACATCTATATTTCATGTATGTATATATACACACATATATATACATATTAATAGACATATATATTGTATTTCACAATAAAAGGTTCATAATAAAAAAGGGGGTCTTTTAAATGATTTTTGCTGAACACCAAGTGATTTGATTGCCTTGATGCTAGCTTCTTGGATCCTTACCCAGCTGAGAACACATGTTCAGTGCCACTGCCAAGGGACTGATGTCCCTCGTCACACTGAAGGGGGAGGAGTTGGGTGCTACTGTGAAGAAAGCTGCCTTTTTTGGGCAGATCAAACCAACAGAGAAGACTGTTCTAGAAGCCTGAAAATGGTTTCTCTGAGCAGTTCTGTGGTTCGATGCGGCTGAGTGGACATCCCCTGTCATAAAGTGTCTGAGAAGGTAACTGGAGATAACTTGGAGGCCATCTGGCACCTGCCCTCAATGATAAGGGTGAGAAAAAGAAGAGTTCCCGCATGACACACAGCGTACTCCCACTCCTTAGCTCTTTGGGAAACAGCGCACACAGTAGCAGAGACCAAAAAAGAGAGCAGAACAAAGTAGGAGCCATGAGGCTACCAGAACTCTACAAGACCCAGTGGGTCTTTGCAGAGCTTGTATCTCAAAAGTCCTCTTTTGAAAACATGCCCTCAAAGAGCACCAGTGATTTTTGGCTGAAGCCACCCCACATGGAGAGGGACCCAGGACAACACTGGAGAGTTCTTACTTAAATGGAAAGTTTATGCAGTTCAAGGGGAAAATGGAGTCTGTGAAAAGACAAACCAGGTGTAGGATGTCGTGGTCTGTTTTCTAGTCCACTAACTGGGAAAAATACTGAATCACAGAATCATAAACATTTTGTCATTTCAGACACAGATAAACTGAATGTCAATCTGTAACCTTCACTGTGCTGGCCGCAGAGGCAAATGCTGTGGGGGATCATCACTATTGTCTGGGAAGCCTAGATGAATCCACTATTTTGAATGAAAAAAATGTCTTGGGCAATTTTGCTGTTGATCATCCCCGAATGGGCATGTGGGAACCTGACTAGAGGGGCCACAATGGCAGAGATGGAGGCCACACATGGGACTCCCGTTTACCTTGCCTGATTAACAATTGCCAGGAAGTCCCAACCTGCCTGGCACAGAGAGCAACCCCAAGTCCTGGGCATGGTGCTGATCCTCCAGGAGACAACTGTCCACTCTTGGGCAAATTCCCTGCATTGGGTCCCTTCCAGCCTGCTTCCTCCTCTCCGTTCACGGGTGTCAAATCTATATCACACTGAACGCTCTCTCTGTCTAGTTCTCCTGCCACTCCCCAACCCTCCCACACACCTATCTTTCACAAGCAGCGCTCCCTGATAAGGTGTTAACTGTCCAATCTCCATCTTAACCTGTGTTCACTAGGTCACCCAACTGCCGTAACATCCAAACAGTGCTATTCGCGTCATAAATATATTTTTACATAAATAATTTTTGAAGCACATTAAGTACATCAGAATGGGTGCTCTCAGAGAGGAGGGGCATGTGGTGAGAGGGGACTACAGAAAAGGAAACAACACAGAAATGTGAGGAGCCAAGACTGGACGGAGAACTCTGTGCCACAGGCTGAGAAGCGTGACAGCTATTGTCACTGTCTTGTGTATGTCTGAGGTGGACAGGGAAAAGTGTACTTTTCTTATTTTTCTCCTGGGTGCCTGAGTTTTCAGCTCATCTTCTAATTCTGATCAGACAGCATCAGACTAAGTAATGGGATGACTCTACACTGGGATTTTATTGAGCAACCTCTTTTTTTCTGAAGGAAGAAAGAATATCCTTGAGTCCAGTTACCAGAATTTTCCCAAATGAGTTTTAAGGATTCCTGAATGTGAGCTATCTCCTGGAAGAATTCCCAATTCTTTGTTTCTAAAAGAATATTTTCCAGCCCTGTATGAGGTACTAAGCTCTGGTGGTTTTTAAGTATCTGTCCCAACTCCCCTCCACCACCTTAAACTCCTCCAAACAGCAACTTGCCCATATTTTTCCTGCCCAATTTGCCTGCTTCCATTGTCCTAGGTGAGGAGATCCTCAGATTTCAGGAGACTTCTCTTTTTTCTCGCACATTTGGTTGCACAAACAAATTCCAAAGGGCTCAACTTTCTTCCATTGTGTCACTCTTAAAAGACTATTAAGATAACCTTTTTTCCTTCCAGATTGAGTGCTCCCAGATTGAGCACATTCTGACCTCAGATCACTAGTTTCCCTCCTCTGTCCCCAGACCCTTCTTCCTAATTTCCAGTTCATTAAAGAGGGATGGGTCAAAACGAAGGCAAAAACTGAGAGACTTACTCAAGTTTCCCTACAAACTAAAGGCTCCCCTCAGGTATTTGTGTTCCCTGTGGTCAAGCAGTGTGACACTTTTTGCAAAGCAGTTCAGAGTTTAAATCAAATTTTTATGGAGGGCAATTTTACTTTGAATTCTTTCTTATATCATAAGGTAACAATTACATTTATGGAAATATAGTCCGAGAAACTATCTATAATATAAGACATTGTGCTGGGAATATTCATCATAGTAATGGTTATGACTGCAAAGGAAAAAAGAAGGAAACAAATATGCAACAATAAGAATTGGTTACATAATTTATGATAATGGTAATTATTAATACATATATATCAATATCTATAAATCTATATTTATGCATCATATAATATGATGATATGATAGGGGATAATAGTAACAAAATATGTAATTAGATATGTGATTAAAAATAGTATGTGCAGTATGATCTCTCTGTGGAAGTAAATTTTGTACATACATTTTTGAAATCCTGAAAGGGAATTTAAAAACATGTGACAATACTTACCTTCAAGATTTGACTACAAATGATTGTTCTTTTCCTTGTTAGTGAACTACATTTAAAAAATTTTAAATATGAATGTAACTTTGTAATAAAAAATAATAAAATCATTTTTAACTATTGATCAAGCTGAATCTTTGCTTGGCCAAATAAAATATGGCTATTTTGATTTTCCTCCTTTGTGTTTGTCATTTTAAATGTAATGCTCTTGCCTTTGTATTGCAATTTGCATTGAAATTTTGCCTAAGGTCCATTGGCATCCTGATGCTATAATCTACAAACATGGTAATCTAACAATTAGTAGAAATTACATACTTAAGAAAAATGAATTTATTAAGTTCCCCTGCAGCTGTTCAATTCTATCCTAGATGTAAACAATACTGGCTTAACCCTTTCCAGAAAGTCTTTGAAAATGCGTTAGAGTTGATTATGGACATTATTGCTACAAAATAAATCAAGGGATTATGGAAAGAACACACACAAGTTTCTTGATAGTAAGTTTCCTTCTGCTCTTGATTACTACTGAGGCATCCTGGACTATGTTCCATAATGTTCTAATTTACAGCCAGGCTCTAAAGGAGAACTTAGCATTGGTATGAACTTGGTAGTCTTCTTTCATGACTGAGCCATATCTGGCGACTTGGTCCAGGATAAGCAAATAATGTCACCAATAGATTTTTCTTGTTAACAACAACAGCAAGAAAACACCCCACAACTATTTATTAATATTTTTATTCAGTTAACATATAGTCTCTGTTATATATATATATATATATATATATATATATATATATATATATATATATATATATATATGAATTTAAATATATATATTGCTTCTCCTGGAGGAAATTTTTTTAATAAAATGTAATTAAATGTATCTAAAGGTACAGTGAACAGTTCTGTGAATGCCACAGTAGAGAGTTATTTATTGTTCTCTGAAGACTTATATTCAATTCTGAATTTAATGCATGCAAAGCACTTAAAACAGTTGCATTTAAAATAGCACAGAGTATCTGTTCCACATTAGGAATATGTTCATTTCTTTTACAGAGGGTAAGGGCAAGGAGGAAATGATTTAAGTAAGGTGAGATGCACAGTCCTTTTGTTCTCGAATCAGCTATAAATTTATGTTTCTCAACAGTGCAAATACAGACACAATCTATATTCTTTTTTATACATTATTTGACAAGTGCTCTGTGTTCATCTTTTTGAATCTCCTCCCTTATTTTGAAACATGTGTGGTAGCCCCTACCTATATCCGTGGCAGACAGTGAACAATTAAGAAAGGATTGTCCTGTCCTAGATATTTGAGACACACTCACTAGTGCTTGATATTTTGGAGACTGGCTCAAATACCATCACCTCTAGTAATTTTTTCCAGATCTTTTTTCTTATTAAAATATTATACCATATGTTCCGTGTTGGGAGTCTGTTCCTGATTGATTGGGAGCTGGAAGATCTATGGTTCTTAGGGGGAAGAAAGCTGTGGTGCTAAGTAAGGCCTTCGGATACCCGACTCTCAGTGCCTTTAGATGCACAGGCAGATGAAGTCTGAGGAAGGTTTTCACATTGAAGCATTGAAACGGGAGAACTAAGACTTTTTCTAAAGCACATTCCTTCATCCTCCAAACAGAGAATGCAGGCTGATGCGCAGGCACCAGATGCCCCTTCTAATTAGCTAAACCGAGGGCAGAGCCCATTCCAGCTGTTACCTTTTGGAATTCATGCCACTCAGAGATGAACAGAATCTGAGAATGTTGTGGGAATCAGTTCAGCTACCCCAGTGGACTGACTATTTCCCACTCTGGTTCCTTGCAAACTTAAGAGGGGTTGTGGTCTCCACTGTGGCCCTAGCCTGGTCCCCTCACCTGGGTAAGGAGAACCACTGGCATTGTGGCTGATGAGTCAGTCTTCAAGGTATGACACCACCCGCCGCTTCTTCCTGCATCTCAGGCCTGAAGGACTTTGATGTCCTGCTTCTCTCTAGTTGTAAATTTTGATTTCTTTTCTCTCCAGCTTTGATGAAATGATCAAAGGAGAAAATTTAGACGACACTTCGGAGAGGCAATGCAATCTGTTGTCCATCATTCCTAATTCTTTATCCCTCTGGCCAAACATTGCTTTGACTATTCTTCTAAGCATATACGTGCCATTCTGGGGTCCCTGGTCAATGTCATAAATGAGCTTTTTTTTTGCGCAAGATGTAAAGTCAGAGATTCACTGCTCACTAATCCACAGTTGTGAATTGGTACATCCCTCCCCAACCCCCTAACAGGTTCCAAGACCATCAGGCAGATCACCCGAGTTCCTGAACAACCCTAAGTGGATGCCATCTCCACTTTTGGACCCCGCCATTCCTGCAGTGTCTCTGAGGCATGTTTGAACCATTACCCAAAGTTCCTTTCATTCCATTCTTAGCAGAAAATGCCTAGGTATCTCTTCAGTATCTGGCAGAAAGTAGTCAGATAACTGTTTGCCATGCCTGAGTACTGCCAGTCCCAGAGCATCAGCAGGTGCCAGGGCAAGGTCTCTGGCAGACAATAGACACACAATTGAACTGGTCCCCATATCTCTCACTGCCTCTCTGGCCTCATGCAGAAAGGACTCCAAATTCACAAGCAATTTAGTCTATTAAAGGTTATATTCAATGGGAAGTTAGCAGATAATAATTTGGTGCAGATATTTTATTTTTATTGATTTCCTCAATCTAATCTCATAACTTTTTTCCTCTGATATCTTGCATTTGTCTCAAATTACAACTCTACTTTTGGACTGTAATTGTACTTCCAATTTGGGTCTTGATGAGGTGTTATCCCAGGAATCATTGCTGCTCCTACTTTATCCCTTTTCTATGAAAGTTCAGCACTTGACACTCATGGTGCAAAAGTATACTAACTTGTAATTTGGACGACGATTCTATATCAGTTACTGGTGGAGTTCACCTTAGTTTCAAAATTGAGAATGACTGTCCCCTTGACACTCATTACCCACCCCTGCATGACCCTGAATTTGAAGAGAGCTTTTCCAGCCTCTGAAATTTGTTGCTGGTTTTTCTTCTTTGTTATTCCTAATCTTGAGAGTTCATGTTTTTAAAATAATATTCCTTATAGTTTTAGAGGGATTTTGGGAGGGGGCAAAATTAGATGTATGAATTTAATTAACCATCCCTTTCTGGTTCTCAAAATAATTGTATCTTTAAAAGTTTAAAAAATTCAGTTTTGAGAAAAGCTAGAAAAGTTGAATGTACAATGATTTTATTTGTCCAAATTCTTTTCTTACCTTGGCTATTGATGGACTGGTGCTGCTGGTTACTAAAGAGAAGTATGGAGGATGCACAGGCTGGGAGAGAAATACCAGTGTTCATTTTCAAACATGTAATCTTTGAGATCATTATGAAACTTAAGCATGGAATGAAAATAGGTGGTTTGATATGTAGGCCTAGAGGTCAGAAGAGGAACCGAGACTAGACCTAAATTTAAGAGTAACTGTATATAGCTTGTACTGAGAGGGGATGCTAAATGAAAACGAAAGGTTTCAATGTGACAGCATTTTTCACAGAAAAAATGTCTCACTGTGGAGGAGCTAAGCCACTCTGAAGAAGCCACTCAACCTCTTTCCTCATACCCTACTGCTTCTTTAATACATTCATGGCCCAACTGGCCAGAATGGGAGGAATCATGGATAAGTACATAGGTAGGATCCTGACTGAAAAGTAGTTGGAGTCAGAAGAGATGGTGAAAGTAGAGCTTACAGGATGTTCTGATGCATTGGATGTCAGGTGAAGGAGGTGTAAGGATGACTTCAAGGTTTTTTGCTCGAACCAAACAGTGAAGTGATTTACTCTGTGAGAAAGAACAAATTTGAAATGTATTCATGGTTTAATCCAAACAGTCAGATGATTCCTCCTAGGACTCCAAATCTTAAACAAGTGACAGAGAAAAGGGGGACATCCCATTCATCACAATGGCAGTGATAGAGCCTGACCAGACTGCTACTGACCAGTGCTGTCCTGGGTCCCAGGCCTTGCCTGATCTGGCCCTGGATCCAGGCCAATCTTCCAGCTCCTCCCCCATTTTGTAAGCCCTCAGCCATCTTCGGTTGCTTTCCAACGAATGCCACCTTGCTGGGGTAGGAGCAGTTGCAACCTGACTGGCAGGAGGAGGGACATGCTGCGAGGCTTGGTTTATAGTCAACTAATGATCTCAAGACTATCAGTACCCTGCCCACCCCAGCAATCCAACAGAAGCTGGCTGAGGTTTCCATAACATAAAATGTGATGTGCATGTTTAACACAAAATATATTGTTTTATAAGAACATTGAGCATAATACTGATGACTTTCCTGTCAGGTCCCCCATCCTTACCAGATCTCCCTGGAAACCACATTTACAGAAAACAATGATCTTGATAGCATTCTTATATTTTCTGCAATAATGAGTTTTATAGAGCATCAAGAAAAGTGGAATCTTTGGCACAAACAGATTGCTTTGTACCAAATTGCAATTCAGTAAAAATATTCTTGGTGAATGTAAAAGAAATAACCTAATTTTCTTTCCTCGATTCTGAGTGTTTACATTTTATATCTTGTTTTATTGTGCATTTTCTTAAAACTCCCTCCATTTGTACATATCTGTATGTGCAATAAATGAAGGTATATATCAATCAATCAGTCCTCATGGGAGATTATAATTAAACTGTACAAATATGAGTCTTTCTTGTAACGATCTTCTATAGATCATATCAAGCATAGCAACCCTCATTGTTGAAAATTTTTTTAAGTTGTGTAATCTAAGATAAGCTTGCTTTAACTTACCATAACTCTCACTTTATTTATCATTAGTAGAGCTACTGAGCAACTGATCATCTTATTTCATGGCAAGCTCTATGTAACTAACAATTTTTTAATTTTATGGATTATTAACTTCATTGGGTTTCTTTGTAATAAGTGTTATTTCTAATGTAATCCTATTTGCCTATGAATCAATACCTATCAAGTCTTACTATCAGAGACACTGCAATTGCAGAGTGATAGTTTTTACATATATACAAACACATTTGCATGTGAATATGCATAAATGTTTGCAAATAAAATTGCTTCATTTTGCTAAAAGGGGTTATTGTTCCTAATTTGAACAATATTCTGTTTATTGTTGCAGACAACAGCCCCAGCAGGCCAGTTTATCTTGAAAAGATATCTTTGTTCAACATCAAGGAAAACTGTTTAAAAATTTGGTGGGGGGCCTCCCTGGTGGTGCAGCCCTTAAGCGCTGCGCTGTGGAGCTGTTGGCAGCGCGATGAGAATTCGACCCCCAGTCAGGGAGATTCCCACATGGCGCGGCAGACCTCTCAAGCCTTGCCTGCTGCCCCCCTCAGCAAAGTATTTCCATTGATCTGCCTGTTTGCTCCCCACTCTGTCTCTGGTGAACCCTCTCGCCGCCCCACGCCTCTGGCCTGTACCTGCCTCTGGCCTGTACCTGCCTCTGGCCTTTACCCTGCACTTGTATGCAAAAATAAATAAATCTTTAAAAAAAAATTTGGTGGGATGGGTATGGGGGTGTTCCAGAGGGCTAGCTTACCATACTAAATTCAAAGAAATGGAAATAGTGTAATGCCAGAAGTATCTTTAGAATAGAAGTGTTGGAATGATGGAGAAAGTATCTTAAAAACTTGCAAAGACTCAGTTATTCTTCACAGCACTCAGAATTGCAGATGCTTTAAATAACTTCATCCAACATAGTGCCACATAAGATAAGGAGAGAAAGCAGAAGGAAAGGGGCAAAGGAAGGGAGCACATAAGGCAGAACTGGGGAGACCCAGTCACTCCTGGGGAAAATATGAGGAGAGCATCTTTGGCCCCTGGGGGACATTGACATAAGTCCACAATCTCCATCCTGCATCCTTCTCCACAAAAATTTAATTTAAAAATTAGTTTTTTTAGTCCTCCAAAGGAATCACAGATATTTGTCAGTGGATTAAGCCAACACAGCAATGAAGTAGTATGGCCATTAGCGAGATTATTTGTAGAGAAAACTGCAAAGACAATTCATAATTATTTCTGAAATTAGTGTACTTGTTGGGGGGAGAAAAGGACGTCTGCAACAAACTCCACAGGAAGGTTTATGGACCCCCACCTCAAGCCAGAGAGAGCCAAGACCCCTAGGGCTACGAATCCCAGAATTCCATCATCATCCAGAAGAGAGGATTACCGGAAACTGAGGGGTGGAGTTAAGCAGACATGTTGGCTATATAACGAGGGCTTTTGACCTTGGGGGTCTCTTGCTTCTCGCCGGGCTACAGCGTGCCATTGGGGTTTCCAGCTCTTCGGATCTGGTAGGACGTATTTGGA
>PVIJ01013964.1:0-42934 GCA_004024925.1 Scalopus aquaticus
TGAACTACTATGTGGAAACTTTATAATTTTAAAAACATCACAACTTTAATAGATTAACTGTCTTTGATTCAAGTATTTTAACATTCTGCATTAATTTACTGAAGAGTAAGGAATTCAGAGTTTGGGATCTTGATATGGAAAAAATATATATGGAAGATTTAGTGCTAGTCAGAATGCCACTAAAAGAGAAAATAGATATTGAATTGTCAAAAACAGAAATTACAATCAAAACTGAATAAGTAAACCTTGTATTTGTTGGTCTATTGTGCCCATCAAAGTCATTATTATTTCCAAATATGAAGTGAAAATGTTTCTAGACAATATATTCACTATTAACTATAGAATTTATGCTAAGGAGTTTGAAGTGCAAATAATTGAGAATATCAATAAATATGTTAATGTATCCAATGAGAGTTTTTGACTGCCTCCATGAGAGAGACTGCCTCCATATTCAAGATTTCATGATTTCTCTGGAGAATACAAGCTCTGTCTTTGATGCAATTCCTTAAAAGTAAATCTGGGGCAAATTTTGCCCCAAAAATCTGGGGCAAATTTTGCTGTCAAAGTTTTCAGATTCGGTGTTTTTTTGAACATCCCCTTTTTCATTATCATCTGTTCTAGGTAAATTTACTTTAAAAACAACCACAAAAACCATCTTGTCTACTTCTTCATGGAAATTAAATGAAACATAATAAACATAATAGGAATAACGTCTTATTCATAGATTAATCTATAGGTTCCAGCAATTTTGAGTCTTATTAAGAGATTTTAACCATTAGTTTTCCAAAGGGTTGTGTTGAAATAATTGGATGAGAAATGACCAGGTGAAGTTTGAGTTAGAATAATTGGGCATCAAGGTATTCAATTTAGAAGGGAAACAAGATGAATAGAACATTCTCCTTATTTGGCAGATGGGTTTATGAAGCTATTAATATGTATTGGTAAGTTAGAAGCTTTTATAAAAATACTGCAACACAGCAATTTTCTAATTCATTCCCAACAATGAGATTGTTGACTATCACACAATAATTCTTTCATCAGCACCAATATATATGTGATCAATACAGGCATTTATGATAAAAGGTTATCAAAGTACTAGAAGCCTGTTTTCTAGTTTATCGAGATTTCATCTGGGCCCCCCTGCTGCTAGCTTTGTATCTTCACTGGATGGCGAACCTTAATACACAGTCTCCCCAAACTAGTCTGCCTTCACTTTGACCCCTCACTAAAGTTCATGGGCACTGGAAGTCAAAGATGCCTGTTTAGGCACATTTGGGAGAAATTATGGTGAAAGTTGTAAAAATAGAGCTTAGATTATATTTTATAAAGACAGAAATCATATATACACACATAGTTTAATCTTCATTTCTAAGAGATAATCTAGCAGAGAGTTTAATTTCAGGTTCTTGTGAATCTTCCAACCCAAGCATATTTCTGCTTATCTAAGCAAGAAAAAGAACTGAAAAATGCCTATATTATCTAAACATTGCCAAGTGGGCTGATCTCTAATTGATTTGATGTAATTGGCTTCCCATGAGGCAATAACTTTCATATTTGTCAAATTAAGCAAAAAATAAAGACAACAGAATAATCAAATAACCAAATTGAACATAAACATTGACTATATACATATATGTTTATATATGCATAAGTGTGTGTGCAGTCACAGCAGGAAATAAATAATTATAATGGTGTAGATCTTAAGAAATGCATTTCTTCCCTTACCCTCACAGCTTCTTTAAAAGGGACAGAAAGAAAAAGGAGGAAAAGATAAAGCTTATTTAAAGGCCTCATTTCCCATGTCATATTGGGATGCATTTAAATCTGAGAACAGCCCAGAAACATTGTGCTGGTCTTTCCTGGATGAAGATTGAATTTCTGAAGACTAAAGTACAAACACAGTATAGACATGCTATCTTCTGAATACACTGCACTGAATCTGTACAATTTAATAATAAAAATGTTTATATATAAAATGTTGCCCGGATACCAAAAGATCAAATAAAAAAAAATCCCACCCCTCCTGCTGTGTATTCCTAGGTATGCTATGTACTCATTTGGGAAGTGTTTCACAGCACTTGTCTCAGGGCAATAGTTTCTGGTTTATGGGGCTGGATTCAAAGGGACCACCATTCTCCCTTACTTAGGGAGTCATGGTTTCCTGTAGCACCATAAAGCAGGATAGATGTGAATGTCTGTTGCACACACTAAACATATCCTGGTGGAGACCTGGTTCTTGGAGACCTTAACTATGGTCACCAGACGCCCCACTCAAATTGTAGCTGTCATTCAATGAAGAAGTCAGTGAGCATTCTCTTTAAGTCTATTTGGCCCTTTTGTTCTCTTTTTGGTAGGTTTGATATGTCGTTGTGATCAAAACAGATTAATATGTGAAATCTTAAAAAAAGTACTGTTCCTCCTCCAGAGGACTTTGCTATTGCTACTTAGAAATTATGTAAGTCATTGGAGATACGATAGATTTACAAAGATGTAGTCCTTAACCTATAGTAAGGCAGATACTGGACTAGTGTGAAGCAGAGAACACTTAAAGTACATAGAAAATCAGGAAGAAAACTTGGATGCCAGTTCTCCCACATTATTTCTACTATTTCTCATTAGGGTAAAATTGGTCATATAATTTGAACATATATGGAACACAAAAGTGTTCCAGAGCAGTCACTGCTAAATTAGAATAATATATGCTTCATTAAAAAAAAAAGACATACCAGAAAATGATTCCGTGTAAAAATTAATGGGTGACATTCATACTCTAGTAAATAATGGCTATGCCTCTTATTTAATTACAAATCTCCAAATATCTTTTCATATAATAAAGAAAAGAAAAATTAACCAAAATCAAAGGTGTCCTGTAGAAATAATCATTTTTCTGTAGGCGCATCAGCTTGAAGGGCAAGGTACTGATGGCTGCAGGTGTTTGCTCTGTGAAATCAACTGTGAAAGTCTTGTCGCTATCAGCACTTGTGAGCTGGTGCCCAATGGTGTGCATTTTGAGCTTGGCCCCTTTTCCCAGGAAAGCTTCATATTCTAAAAGGAGACAAATACCCTCTGAAATTAATCATTAATAATTTTTTTTTTCTGGAGGATTCTGTCTTGACTATCAATTCGCAAGTAAGTATATCTCTACTTCACATTAGACTGCCAGTGGATATACCTGATAGTTATACTTCAGAAAACCCAGAGGGTTCTTAATGTACCTTTAAAAGGGTTGGATCAGGACTTAATTCTGACAATCTTCCATCTTGTCACAATACATATATTAAAACTGCAGTGAATCACAGAGTATACAGCCTCCTAATTTGGTTAATTCTGCATGAATTCTTTAGATAAACGACAGGTAACATTTTAGTGTAAAACAAAGCTCAGTGAGAAACAAGGTTGATTTTAGCAGAATTTTGAGGATTGTTCGGTATTTGTGATAAATTTCCACACAATAACATACTGGATACACAATTTATGGGATTTTTATAAACCCCTTCATATGTTAATTAAGATCATCTTTCTAAAATTTTCCCAAAGATGTAATAATTTTAAATGAGAACTTAGATTAATTAGACATTAAAAAATTAAACTGATCTTGTAAGAGTTTAACAATATTGCCGCTAAATTCAAAACAACAAAGCTATAATGGGACAATTAAGCAATCCCACAAACCTTTAGTTAAATATAAAATGCATTTCTACCAAGTTGTTTTCAACATTTGAAATCCTGAATTTCCACTAAACAGTACAGATAAGAACGTTCTTTCATTCCTCTGTATGACATTGTGTCTATTATTAAAAACTGTTCTTAAGGCTCAATCTGCAATGTATTTTCAACAGAAACAACTTAACCTCAAATAAGAATTGTGTATATTCAATGTTGATTTAGAAATAGTTACATTCCATTTCAACAAAAAGTGAATCTTCCACAGGAAATTTTAACCAAGGTTTTCCCAAATTGCAGTAAAAGAAATCTTTTATATACTTTCAAATACTGTGCCTTTTTATTTAAAACAGTGTAAACATAACAACTCAACACCACCAATAATTGGAAAAAGACTGATTATGTGAACACTAATTTCCTTGAATGCCCCATGAAAGTAAATAAAACAGACAAATCTTCAGGAGTAGTTTCAGTTCACCTTAGCAGTGGTAAAAATATTGCTTTATTCCAAATGAACATACAACACAATTTACTGTTCTTTTGGGGGCTTCTTGTGAACTGAATAGTCTGGACTTTATAATTTCAACAATTTATTCTTTCCATTTTAACCACAGAAGCCAATGTCTTGGTCCACACATAGTAGACTTGCTTTAAAATAAATAATAATTGAATGATGAGAAAACAAAAGGTAACTGTCAATTTGATAATTGGCTTGTGTAATTTAAGTTTGCATGAGTCAAAATAAACACACATCCTCAACTTGCCTTGTGATACTGATATCATTAATGAGCCAACAGCTGTTCCTCTCAAAAGTATTCACATCAGAAAATGATCTAGACATTGTTAAGAATTATAGAACCCCACCATGCAAGTGACCTTGAGTTTAGATCTTACTAACTGAACTTTATACTTAATGGAAAATTTTAAAGTGAACAGATCTAAGAGGGAAATTTTTTCTGAATATTAGATTCCCTGATGTTTCAGAACAAATTTCAGCAAGCTTTATACACACACACATGCACACACACGCGCACAATGAACACATGTGCATACAGTTTACCAGTGCTCCGCGAGCAAGCCCACGCACGCGCGCGCACACACACGCACACAGGCACACACCCACTGAGAAGTGCTCCCTCGGAGCCCTAAACAACCTCAAAGAAAACATTTCTACTAGCATGATTCTAGTGACACAACATTGTGATTTTTTTTTTGTCTCTTTTTTCTATAAGAATTCCACTCCTCCCTCTGAGATTCTGTGCCTTCAAATTTCAGAGGAACATGGCACATGAGAGTAGCTAAGGTTGCCTCCCACAACTCCTCTACCTCCCATCCTTCTCCTCCTTCCAGTGTCTTTGTGCCATTCTTCAAAAACTAAATAGAAAACACTACATTTGTTGACGTGACATAACCTGTGATGAGGCTGTCAAGTGAATAGAAATTTAGGACTTGAGACTGGCAAGCCAAATGGCAAGGGTTATCTCCTCACTGGAACGTCTACCCTCAGGGGACAACTCGTCTATTGGAAACTGGGTAACCACCAGTGTTTTTTTAATGAGAACACTGGGACTGTGGGGCTGAGGGTCTGAATCGCCCACATTTTCTAAGAGCCAAAGAGGTCGATGTTGGGACTAACTGAAATTGTATTCAGAATTCTACCCAAAAGCTTTAGTTGTCAGCTTTATCCCTCCTGAAACGTTTCTTTCCTTTAAAAAAATATTTTGTTAAAAAACACTATGATATGAGGGCGATAGACTATTTGGTTTCTTCTAAGTAGATGCTCTTAAATTAATGCATATAAATAATTTGTATTTAATTTCCTCTCTTTCCTGTTGAGCAAAGCATAGAATGCACAGATTCCTCCATCTCAAGTCACTTGGTCAATGCAGAGTCTCTTTGTATTTCATTTCTTAAGACAAATTGTGCCTCTCGTTCTGATTTGGCCGTGGGACTCAGGGGGAGAAAGGCCGTGTTTTCACTTGCACTGTCCTCAGTTTCTACGCTGGCCAGTTCATAGTCTTCCGACCGCCTGGCATCAGTCAGAATTCGGATCTGTTCCTGGACAGTTTCTAGCAATATTTTCACTTCTTGTTGTTCTGCTATAAGACAATCGCTGACTGGAATACTCACATTGACAATATCAGCAGAGTAGGAGTTTTTGCACCATTTGATGCTTTTGACTTCAGAAATCCCTGGCATTTGCATGCAGGTTTCCTCTAGACCCACTGAAGGGATGATGGGCACGGAACTGGCCCTTGTGGACGAATATCCCACCAGGTCCTTTTGATCCAAGCTATTAAAATAGGAGTTTGTCTCTCTTGAAGGCAGTTGCATATTTATTGATGCATTTTGTTGGGTTTTTAAACCATTGGATGCATACCTGAAAAGGAAACAAAGTGTTACATGGTCTGCTTTCTGCTGTGTTTCTCTTCAGCAATATTCAGTCCACAAAGCACTTTTCACATGCATCATCTCACTGAATTCTCACAGCAACCCCATGAGACGGATAATATGTTCCCAGTTAAACAGAGAAGGAAACTGAAGCTCGGATAGGTGAAGTGACTTGCCCAAGGTCACACAGAAAATAAGTGACAGACTGAGACTCAAACCCAGATCTTCTTACTTTAAGTCCAGGGATCTTTCAACACACCACAGCTGTAAAGGCAGGTGGGATATAGTCTTCCTGACCTCTATCCTAGAATACAAAGTAAATGGGGATTGAGCAGGTAAGTGTGGCCTTCCCATAGTGACAAACAGGAAACCCATAATGGCATTATTCCACTCCATCAACTTGACCACCCTCTCAGCCCAGGTTTTGTTTAGCAGACTTGCTGTGGTCACTCTAGTTGGAGGCAATCAGAATCCTGGTATTTTTCTGCTTCACATTGATTTTTAGGGAACCAAATATAATATTCATTGTCATTCTACTCTGTAGAGACTGCCTTAGCTTTGCTGATCTTAAGGATGGGAATGGGAGGCACGGAATTCCTCTGTTTGCCCTGCATGAACTTGAAGTGGGTAACATAGGGGCTCTACCAATCCAGCAACTTTCAACACTTGGCATGGCAATGGCTTGCCAAGTATCCCAACATGCGAGAATCTGGTTAGCTCTTTCTTGCCTATTCAGAGCTAAATGAATTTTCCAGTGTCTTCAATTTTCTAGTATCAGAGAATTGGTGCATATATACCACAGAGTCATAGAAATGTGGTTTCAGACTTGAATGATAGTCTTTTTACAATTTTACAGTTATTCATCCTTACTTTAAATGTTAGAGATTAAAAATTAAACAATATAAATATGTACCCTCCATATAATAAATGTCATTCCCCTTATCTTATAACGTAAACAAAATTATGCTTATATGTGTAAAGAATAATTGCAATGAAATGTGTTGTACATTGAATAGAAGTCTTTATTGTCAGGACATAATCAGAGCAATTTAGAGACAGTCCTCTCCATCAGACAGTGAAAAAAGATGGGGAACAGATTTAGTTGTGGTTGAGTCCTGTATTCTCTTACTATATCCAGAACAGAGTTAACAATCAGTAAATTTTGATTCAAAGATGCATGTATATGAACAAATTTTCAAGGTAAACATTTCTTTTATATCCTAGCTACTAGCTATTTCAAACAAAACAACAACCAACATTTTGCACACCACTTTATAAAAGCACTTTCACCTCTAAAAACCTCTTTTAAATGAAAAAAGTTTCATTTATTATTATTCTAATGTAATTGATGAATAAATTGGACTTAGAGGTACTCAAATGCCTTACCAAAAATTATGCTTTTAGTAGTTACAAAGAAAAAGTTAAGCCTAATTTATGTTATTTTAATCATTACTATCAAATTTGTGTTTCCCCAGAGGATTCTAAGACCATGTCCTTAGTGCATTAGAATGAACTGACTAAATTGAAGAATTGTACTTTTCCCTCTAGATCCAAAGAGTAAGAAATGAGTGGGATTGGCAGGGTGCACTAGAAATCTTTTGGGGGGATGTATAATCTTTACTTGTGCAAATTGTACAGGAAAAAAATTGTACAGTAAAAGGAAAATTGTACAGTAAAAGGAAATTCCAAGAGAGGAGGGAGGGTCTTACTCCTTTTTCTTGAGTGTTACATGGCTGAAAATCTGAAACTAAAGTTTTGATATATGAATCAGTTTCAACAAGAGGAAAGGGGACACCTTTCAAGTTTTTATGTTCTCAGCACCATGCTGTTAGTGCCATTAATATGAACAAGGACACACAATATTTGCTATCAGATTCACTAATGTTAGAGTCAGTAAATAATGATCTGGATAAAATTATATTCCACATAGATATCATCAGGGTATTGGTGGGGAGAATCTATAGGCTGAGATGTGATGGTGAAAGGTGCAAATTCTTACACCTGGATCTACACACTATTTGTAAAAATGCTACATAAAGAGAATTTAGTCAGTTGTAGATTCAACTAGTCAACAATGTGGCATGTATAAAAAAGAAATCACAGACAATTCAAGCCAAACTTGGAGCAGTCTTCTAATATGCCTAGGAGCTGAATTAAAGACTTAGATGAACAAAAAGGAATTACAATTGACTCATACATCATCTTATAAGTCAGGTATCTAAAACATGGCTGGCAGGAATTGAAATCTGAAATGTTACCATAACATGAAAATGTGTTTTCAATAATTAAAGCTCTCTGGTGTGCTTTTGTTTTGGATCAGGCATGATTTTAAGTCCTAGTGCCATCACGTGCACTAGAATCTCCCACAAATGACAGCCTCACTTTAATTACCTCATCATTTGAAATGATCAGGTGGTAAATAACACCAGCGCAAGGGACTGCTCTGACTACCCGGATGCCTCTGACTATGTGGACAGAGCTCACAGGTAGTCCTTAGGCTTCTCTTAAAATTACTATCAGTTTTCCAACATTAGCATTTGAATAGAAGCTGATACTATTCTCCAGAAGTTTAAGTGAGAGCAAATTTCTGTATGTGTTTCTGGATTAGAAGACACTCAGAGTTCAGTATCCTGTGAGAATAACAATTCTTTCACAAGTTTGACTCATAGCTTATTATTCACTGGGTCCTTGGCAGTTTGGACTGCCCTTCTGGTTGCTCAACAAAGATATCACAAGCGCATTTCCTCTGTAACTAAGTGTGTTGAAGCATTCTTTCAAAGATAAACTACTCCAGTAATTAGTCACTTGTTCTGGTTCCCAGTATTACAGGAATCAGGCCAAGAAGTTATGTTATCCCAGGGGAGACCAAAACCCAGTCCCTGCTAGACATGGAATTAGAATGAACAGACTGCATTGAAGGAGTCCATTTTCCCTGCTGGAATCATACAATAAGAGATTCCATTTACACATCATCCTCCATGAATGTGATTTTCTTGATGCTCTTTTTCTGGTCTTGGTGGTTTATTTAGTCAGAAAGGTCAGTATTCAATCCTTGCTCTTTTAAATGGAGTATGCCAACTTGGGTTATCCTTAATGTATTCAGCTATACAGTTCCTGAAGAATAGCTGAAGTGAAGTAGGTAAAGTTTCTTGCTAAGTGAGGAAGGTTCTCATTATTAGTCTGGATCCCCTCTACTTTGAAGGTGTCAGTAAAACTACGATGTCATTTCTCTCTATTTAGCATTTGAACATGTTAGCTTGATTTGCCTGAAATAATCTGGTTTAAAGCTCTGTGAGCCACTGCCATGGTCAGTGTTCACCCACCTGTCAGGGAAAGGCTCCCAAAGAATCTCCTGTCCACCTCTCTCCATCCCTAAACTTCAATAACAGAGGTGGGGGTTCAATCTGGGTTGAAGTTTGTGCAAGGGAGATAGGTCACATACACCAGGAACCTAACTAGCAGAGAGTGCCCACAAGCTTGATAAACAAGGAGCAGATGGCTGATGGCCCTTGCAAATTCATTCACTCTTCCTCCAGGCTAGGGCCAGATTTGAAGAAGACCTTTAGCTCTAAATTCTATTACCAATCCCATTTCCAATCCAGAGAGATAGTCAGTCCCCCAAGAGTATAAAATAGCTGTTTTCAAGAACTGAGAATGAGACTTCTCCATGAGATTCATTGTGCTGAGCACACAATAACTTATACTTAGAGTCACCATTTATCAACATCGGACACATATCACAAACTGCAAGCTATATATTGATCAGCCAACTGGAGAGAATATTCCAAACCCAATGATGATTGAATCAAAACAAAACCACCACCACGCAGACAATAAGTGTGTCTTTCAGGAGTTAACAGACAAGGCAGTGCCTGAACATGCAATGTGAAGATTTGTGTATATATGGTTCAATCAAGCTTGTCCTAGCACAAGTTTAGAACATCCTTACTACTGGGACATATGAAATGACAGCAATAATAGTGTCTAACAGAAGAAAGACAGCAGACACTGGGTTCTCTTTCTTCTCAGAAAATCTCTGAATTTAATTTCACCTCAATTATTCTCATTCTCACATTCACTCCAGGAAATAATATATATGTTTATATAAGGATAAATACATATACACACATATACATGTAACTGTATACTATATATATTCCAAATGGCAGATAATATTAATGATTTTGACAAAAAGTAATGATAAGATATGGTTAATTATAACTATAGGTAAATGGAAGCCCCCATTCAGATTAAGGCAAAAAGAAATTGCAAATGCATTATAGATTTCGACAATCTGACAATTACGTGGAATCTGCAACTGTCATCCCTGAGCTGTACCAAATACATTTTACATTCCATTTGGAATTGCTTCAAAATTACAAAACTCAGCTATAGGCTATTTATTTTGTATTTTCTAGTCCTCCTAAAGGAATGTATTCCTGAGCTTTGTCAGTCAGGCCATCATCAGAGATACCTGCTGCGGCCTTCAGCAGTCTGGAACAAAATCATCCAGGCCAAAGCAGCACAGACACAAGGACTGGCTCATCTAGAGAGATAAAAACTAGATGCCACAATAATCTAGTTTGAATGAGGGAAAGGATTCCTGAAATTTCTGCAGTAAAACCTAATTACATTATTCTTGAAATTAGTGAAAATTTTATAACAGTTGCTGTGACAATAAACACCAGTGCTACTTCTCAGCTTACTTTATGTCAGGTACAATTCCTTTACACGTGTACAATTTTTTAACCTTCCCAAGAGGCCTCAGGGAAGCTGGTATTGTTTTGCTTGAATTAGAGATGGGAAGACATAAGCTCAGATGACAAAACATTTTCAAATTCACACAATAAGGGGCAAAGGTGAGGTCTGAATTCCAGTCTATTTAAGGAAGGGCTACCATGCAAGCTTGAACGGTTTATGGCCATGGCAGCTAAAATTCATCCTGTGCTCAACTAACCATGCCATGAACACTGTGAAGGTCTGTGTCCACTCAGGGGAAGAGACACCTTTTTTGCTGAAAGGGCAAATGGAAGCCATGACATCTAATGCCCATCTTTCCATCTCTGAATGAACCTAGAGAGCTGAATTCAGGTAGTCATATTTTGACAATATGCTGCCAACATTGAACGGAGACATGTTTTTAATGCTATATGGAAGCAGATTTTATACATCCACGCACACACACATTGATAGAATATTGTATATATTGATAATATTGATTAGAATATTCACTAACTTTTTTTTCAAACCTAAGGACAATGGAACATTTTAGTCCTCCAAAGAAGTCTCCATTTTTTTTTAAATCAAAGACAAATTCCCACTTGTTGTAGAAACTATGTGGTGATATACTACCAAACTATCTCTACAGTTAGTTTCTTCCTATTGTTAAGTTCTTCTCTATTTAACATTTCCCTACTATCTATATCTATTGTACCTATTCTTTAAAATTAATTTACTTTTACCTTGTGTGGGATGAAGATGTAATCAAGCACATTAGCTAATTAATGATTAAATCAATAAAGAGAACCCCAAAGAACATAATCATTTAAAGGCTTATTATTAAGGATACCCTTCCAAAATTCCATTGCTTTTAAGACCTACCCTTGGCAAGGTAATGTATCCTGATCTGGGATCCTTGATTCTTCAAGTTGCTGATATGCTGGTCCCACTATTCCACCCAGCCTACTTCGGGGTGAGGGGGGTGTCCTTCTGAAGGCATTTCTGTGGAGCATACCACTCTTTTGTCCTGGGCTGCAGCAAGAGGAGAGACTCCTGCTAGAGTAAAAGAACCAACAAACAGATTGATCACAGCAGTAACCTCAGAGGAGGTGGCTCAGACTTCTCAAACATTGCATTGCACCCCAGGACCTCATAGTTCAAAGCCAGGTTCCATCCAGGATTACAAAATATCTGTTAGGAGGGCATCAGAAGTTACCCAACTCATTTTACCCTTGCAGATGCTGATTGAAGAAAAGTTTCTGTGTTTCTAACTTTCCAGTTTGGAACATAATGGACTAAAATAGTTCCACCTTTCCAGCCAAAGACAGGAGGTGGGTTTAAAGAATTCTCAAACTTCCGATACCTATCCACCTTCATTATCCAGGCTATAACAGCTGTCTCTTTAGTAGAAATAAAAGTGGTCTTGCTACTAGACACTGACAAGAATTAAACACAGGAAGCCCTAAAAGGGTAGATAGGAAAAATTTCATTGTGTAACTGGTAGAGTGAAGATGTTTTCATGTGTTCATAAGTTTCACTAAACATATATGTTAAATTACTAGTTTTACAACATTAAATTTTCATAAATTTTGAGAAACTAAAATATTTTTCTTTTAGATTTGCTTTTAATAAACAATTGATAATATATTTCATTTTGACTCATACATCCCAATATCCAAATAGCCATATGTTTTCAGATGCTACTAAAGGTCAAAGGCATAAATGGGATATACTTTAGGTGGATTCCCCACATAGGTCACTTTAAATAAAAGAACTAGATTTAATGAAAATCTATTGGTAATTTTCCTCATTTTACCTGACTTCACTCCTTATACTACTTCCATATACACTGGTGAGGAGAACTTTGTTCCTGTATAGAAGTCCATGAAACGCTGGTTTATATGGTTAAAGTGATTATACTCACGTAATAAGTGAACTTAGAATTTTGTGCTTCATTCTAACTTGACTCTGAAAATATCAATAAAACCATATATAGAGAGATGGAAGACATTTTTTTGATTTTCAATCAACCTGTACATATTAATGGAACCAGTCTCCCAAGGGAATCATACCTATATCACTATATTATTTGGAGTTCTGTAACTTTTCTCCCACCAATGTTACCATTATTTCAATTTAATAAATGCAAAACAAATCTCAACTATCATTTAAGCTCAGACTTTAAGAACCTGATGTTTGAGTGCTAGTCAACCATTTTGCTGGTTTGGCAGGGTGACTGATTCAACTCCATATTCCTCAAGCCTACATTAACTTACTGAGTTTGTGCAAACCAGATTATATTACTACACATTACAATACTTTCATTCTTTACCTTGCTAGTTCTTGTGCACTGAGTTCCCTAACGCCTAACAAGAAGCCTCTAGCTGGGTCACTTAGCTAAAACACTAAGGAGTTTCCCAAGGCTCACGTGCTTCCCTCTCTTCAGCTCCTATTTTTACCACCCAGTGGTGTTTCTGGGATTCACAATGTACTGAGGCATGGGTGTTAGAGTTAGCTGCTCTACGTATGCACCTTGGGTCTATCTATTGCTACCAACATGATAATGGGAGAGGTGCTGGTCCCAGAGTCCCAGAGGAGCTTTTACTCTTTATAAAGTGGTGTTCAGTGTTTGAAGGAACAAAAAGAGCTCTACAGATACCATTCTAACACAGTAACAATGGGAAAGTGCTACTATCTCTGTAACTGAAGGAAGAAGGGGAGGAAACAATTACCAGTACAGAGAGAGGGGGTTGTAAGGAGAGAACCACCTGACAGGCACCATGATGCAGGAAGAGGGACATAGTTGAAGCAAAAAGCAGGGAGGGAGGGGCCAGAAATGTCCACACCTTACTCTCTTTCCATCTTTCTACCTCTTGCTGGTGCCTCATATTGCATTAACAGAAGCCAGGAGATAGGGGAGCTTGCTGGCCACTTAGTGAACAGGGCAAGACAGAGAAAGGTTAAGATTAAACTTGGGTCAGGGAGGTACAGAAAAAAGGTATTAGCATCATGCTGACATATTTTCAGAGTTGATATGGGAGTTAAAAGAAATGAAACATGGAAAGTGTCTAGAATGGAACCTGGCACATGATAGGTACTCAAAGAAATTATTGCTCCCTGTTCTACTCCCACAGCTATTGACTAAAGGATCATACTGATCATTGAAAGCTGGATTTAACTGGTGAATAGTTTAGTATGTACACACACGTTGATTTTCAATAATGCACACCTGAAATTTATATAATGTTGTAATGCAATGTTACTTCAAAATCTACATATGCTATCAATAAGTTATGTTGCCAGATTATAATGTGGAAAATATGACATGACATAATAGAGATTTCTTCTTTAAAAAGGAAGACCTTTTTAATATTTTGGACTAAACATGAGAAATAATGACTTTGAATTAATAGTTGTGTTTCATTAATTATTTATTTAAATGAGCCTTATTTTCATTACAAAACATTAATTATTCATAGCTACCAAACTGTCACAACAAAGTCTACTAGTATGAACTAGTGACCCATCTTTAAAAACATCTGTATACCTATGGATCAATCAACTGTTCAAGCTTTCTGACCCAGTGATATTCAGGAAACTATGGAGCAGTTTGCATGACCTATAAATCAGTGACAAGGTTATCAATCATGAAAACATTTAAGTCTACTGCATGTTTTACAAAACAAAAGCCATGATAAATTAAACTATAATTTGCAAAGTTCTAAAACACTTTATAAATCAACTCTTGCCTATCTATCAGGACACAATGTATGTCAACAAAAACTGCAATATAACTGAATTGATCAAAAAGGAAGGTCTCTTAAAGACATCCTTATTTAATCTAGAGTTAGTCCTAGAAACTGAGCAAATGACATTTAGGAGGAGGTATATCAAAAGATAAGGGGTAGTAGTAGGAAGTGTCTTAAATATATTAAAGGTTGTAATCTTTTCAGTTCAACTTTAAAACATTTATGATGTAATGTTGTAATAAAGTAATATTATTCTGAATTATTTTACTTGAAAAGATGGACTACCACTTAAATGTGTTAAAATCAGCAGGGGAAAATGCCACTTTAGAGAAAATATCCATCTTTTAAAAGGCTGGACTTAATTCTCTAAATAAATGATCTACTGAACTGAAATGATCTACTGAATTGAAATGATCTACTGAACTGAACTGAAATGATCCACTGAACTGAAATGATGTTTTCATAGGGAAGTACCTATAGGCCTACTGAACTGAAATTATGTTTTCATAGGGAAGTATCTATAGGCACGTCAATGGCTATACATCAAAACTGATAGTTAATAATTAAAACAATCATATAATAGTCAAAAATATTTTAATCCTGAGTTTAAGATATTTACATCATTAAAAAAAATTAGCAAATCCTTGGTATCTCAATCACTACTCCATTGAACAGAAATGAAAAATCAGCAGCAGCACTGAAGATCAGTATCAAATATGACTGAAAATCTCACAGTGCATGTGACCAGCATCAATTAAATCCTTTTTTGAGGACTCACTGAGAAGAAGAGAACAGGATAGTTTCTTTGTACAATGCATCTTTCTGTCACAGTGGTTTGCAAAGTGTTGCTTAAATATGACTAAGGGTAAACATTTATCATTCGTTGCTGAGACAAGTATTATTTTTACTGTTTCCTTTTTTAAAAATAGAAACTTTAAACAATTAAATTCTGTAAAAATACTGTCCTGTAAATTTTAAGAAAGATGCTTAAATCTTTGGACAATTTTTATACAGATTTAGAATTTACATTCAGATACACATAAACATATTGTCTGTTCTAGCATTAGTCTCAAAGTCTGGCACTTGGTTCAGAACAAAGACCTTCGATTTTTAGAGTTCCAGATTCTTTATAAATAAAACACAGTATATGCACTAGAAGATGCTGAAGAATCTGTTCAATTTTTGGATGTCATGATATTTATAAGATAACTTTATTTTTGGCTTTTACCCCAAAGTCCATTTCTATGGACAACTTATAAAAATGAACCATTCCACCACCAACAGAAGATCTTACACACCCACGAATGTCTGCCAGACTTTTTCCCCTAGAGAGTTTTATTTGTGTGAGAACCCTGTTGGAATACCTGGAGTGTATCACTTTTGCTACCTAGGGAAGGATTAGTCATTAACTTAGTAGACAGTGATAAGGCAGGCTAGGAAAACTCGTGTTTTTAATAGTGTTTCAGAATGCAATTGTTTCATTCACTGGTCTGTGTCTGCAGCTTTGATGGGTGTTGTTAATAGATGCTTTAGGCTTCTAATAGGGGCAATGCTGCCTGCTGGTATTGACTGACCTGCTGTGAGCTGCTTGAGAATTTACTCCAATGAGAACTACAGAAAGAGCAAGTAATGCTGCCATTCCTGCCACATGTGGTCCAGCCTGTACACATAATGAACACACCCATTCCCACCATGATAAGCTACCTGTACCTGTGGTGTTTGACAGATTGGCTTCCTCTGTCAGGAGAAGGGACCTCTGGGAATGACTGGGGGCCAGCAAAACTTGACTCCATCATTTTCTCCAATGCAGTCACAGGATGCCTTTCCGCCCTTGAATACTGTGAGAAATCAACATGCACAGAGTTGAGCTGAGGGTAAGTAATGTGAGGAGGGACTATAATAGTCCAGGTAAGTCTCAACTAGGCACCTGATCAGGAGAATGATAGAGATATCATTTGCATCCTATTTCTCACACCCTGAGATTGCCTCCCTGCAAACATCCTCTGTGATTAATGTTCATTCAGGAGAGTTTTCTTTAGAATCCTGAGTCTGTGTTCTCCTTTCAACCTATAGACCTGGCACACTATGCCTGAGAGCCAAAATCCACTGACAAGTATGCTTTATTTAATGTACATTTAAAAAATTGAATTAGAATTTGGACTACTGATAACAGGGTTTTAACAGATATTGGGTGAATGAACCTCACGACACTCTCAGAATTATGGAGGACATAAACTCAGACTATCTGCCCAAAATTTCCACTGCTTCCCCTTTCAACCTGTTATCATATCATTACCACATCTAAAGAGAGCAATTTGTAAGCATTTGACTCTTTATAGTTATTAGCCCATGGCTTCACCTCTGATTGATATCTCATAAGTCACAGAAGCCAGAAGAAAATCTATAGAGAGGACACATTAAGAAAAACTTTGTCCTGAGGGAAATAATATGACATCTTAGCCAGTGAGCAAGTTATCAAGTTAACACTCCTTGGATACGTGACACTTGAACAGGTAGCAGGGGTAGCAGGTTTCTTGTTCAGAAACACAAGATGAAAATTACTATGAGAAATGATATTTTTTGATATTTTTAGATACCACCCTTCAGTATTTGAAACATGGATATTTACATTCAATTTATGGCAAGAATTTCACAGAAAACACAAAGACAGGTATGGAATATAAATATGAGGTGTAAACTGAACTCATTCAAAATAAAAAAATCAGAATGGAAAAAATTAAATATCAAGAATATACACTAAAGGAAAAGATCTGACAAAAGCAGAATTGGTGCTGATTTGTTGGGGTACAAATGGGCACTATAATCCAGAAGCTTAAATATATAAATTCTTTGATGCAGAATACTCCTTCCAGGAATTCCCATTATTATTATGATTGCAAAATTCTAAAATCATTTAAGAACAAAAGTATGTCAGCAGTACAAAAGTTAAGAACAAAAAAGAAATCAAACATAAAATGGAAACAATGGGTCACACAGAAATGAATACTACAAAACTACTGAAAGGAATAAAAGCAAGGTACAAAAAAGGATGCATAATGTGACTCCATCTGTTTAAATAAGGATAGGACATTGAGCAGGTATACATACATTGTATGTTCATGTGTGTTTGTGCATATGTACATGTCTACCTTTGTGTACATACACATACATATACCTTATATGTACATATGCATACAAATTTGAGTGTGTATGTGTTATGCAATCACACAGGATGCAGATTGAAAAGAAATCTAATTAATTAATGATTAATTAGATGTTATCTTCGGGGAACAAATATATCAGTAGGCACAGGATATGCTGACTAGAGAAAATGTCAAAGCTTTGAAACCTTAAGTTCAAAATACCAAGTTAAATGTCTTCTTTTTAAGTACTTCCAAAATAAACCACATAGTGGCAGTAATGGCTTGACTCAGAATCTGAATTATACAAAATAGATTTATAGAAGCTGGTTAGACTCGTAAAATGGATTAAGTTGACAAAACAAAGAAAAGAATACATGGACATAATCTGGAAAATGGGCTGTTTTGAACAACCCAAAATAACAAAGATCCAAAATAAAATGGAAAAACCTTAATGGGTATGTCTTTATTGTCTAATTAAAGTTGTTTATTACAAACCATTCATGGAAAATTTAACTGAATGGACATGTTCCTGAAATGTTCTCAACATAAGACCAACTAGCACCCCCTCTTCACCAAAATCTAAAAAATTGGTTTGGAAATCAAACTCAGTTGCCTAGAAGCAGGATGCCAGAAGCAAGTGAGATGTTCTGGGATATCTGTTTAAATTGGAGAAGGCACACACCTCTACTCAGATCCTGCAGAGGGTTATCAGAGTCAATGTCTAGGAGTTTTGGAACATCCAGATTCCTAGAGAAATCACCAAATCATTAAAAGCCAGCAACCCTCTCACTGTTTTCTAAACAATGTATGTTTAAAAAGTTGGAATGTAAATTTTGGTCCAGTAGTTCAGAGTTTCTGGCTTGAATGAGCCTTTTGATGTTAAGAGCTAAAATCTTGGAAAAAAGTCTTGGATAAAATCAACCTTTTACTTCTGCTATTCATGGCATGCAAAATAGATATTGGTTTCTAAATCTTGTCTTAAATATTCCAACTATTGTTATATCATTGCTTTCAATTGTACTATTTTGGTCAATTAAATTGTTCCCAAATTTTTTGTTCTGGACCTTTATCCTTCTATCAGTCTTTGTGAGAATCATTTTCATCTCAGTGGCTGCATATATTCTGAGATCCAGGTTTAAATTGCTGGAAATCCTATATGGAAATGGTTGAGACACGTAGGAACACTGAAAAAAAATGAAGAAATGAGTAATTCTTCAAACTAATATTCTACACATATTGGTTCAAAATGAATTTAGAGACAGTTTCCAGTTTTTAGTTCTGACAAATAAAAAACTGGGAAATTTTAATTTCTGTCCTTGCAATAAGAAAACTGAAACTTGATGATTATTCTTATATCCATCAGACAATTGAGGTTGCCAAGCAAACCATCATCCTGCAAGCTGGAGTGACAGGTGAATACAAAGAATCATAGCCAGGATCCTCTCATCAGCAGCAGAGTCAGCTGGAACCATAAGTTGGTAGGAATGCTTATGTAGTCCTTTTAATAAATTGTTGGGAACTGTGTGTGGACTAGAGAGTAAGAGTCATTTGTGAGCTAGAGATGGTTGCCACACTTTCATGCATTTTATCTTCAAGAAGCACAACAAAGTCTCACAACAAAAGGCCAAAAATATCATTGTGTATCTTTATTATGGGAAGGGGAGACTTTAGTAGAGCGTGAGAGGAGACTTCCCATGATGCAATCCCCTGATTCCAGCCTTCCTTTCTCAAACAAGGAAGAAAAAAAATGAAGAAACACTTGTGAAGGTCAGAACCCAGGAACTTAGGTCCACCAAAAGAGTGCAATAAGGTTACAGAGTTATAAGGTCTTAGACCTACCACCTTAACACCACGTTAACAGGGGCTCCAAAGTAAACAGTAGACAGCAAGTGAGAACAGATGGCTACTGTAGGTAGAGAGATGGAAATTCTAAGAAATATTCTAAAGTAAATGCTAGAATATGAAGAAACTGTAACAGAAATGATGATTGCGCTTAATAAGCTCATCATGAAACTGAAACAGATAAGGAAAGAATCAATGATCTTGATTTTAAGTCAACAGAAACCAACTGAAATGAAACACAAAGTCAATAAATAAATAAGCAGTAAAATAAAAACTAAAACAGGGAAAAGATAGAAGATAATAATCAGATGGTGAAAAGTTTAAAAGGTTTAAGATATGCATTATATATATATATATATATATATATATATTTCAAAAAGGAGAAGAGAGAATGGAACAGAAACAATGTTTGAAACAATAGTGACCAGGAATTTACCAAAATTATCGATAGGCTTCAAAACACAGATATTGGAAGCTCAAAGAACAGCAAAACAACACGCAGGATAAATACCAAAATATCTCTATCATTTTAAACTGTATTTAAACTGTATTATAAAAAAAGGGAAAAAATCACAAAAATAAAATACTGAAAATAAGCCAGAGAAAACTAAAATCTTGCCTATAGAAGATAAATATTAAGAAATGCAAACCAGCCCAACACTATGGAAAGTTGTGTGGCGGGCCCTCAAATTACTAAAAATGGAGCTACCATATGAACAATGGAGCAATTCCACTCCTAGAAATCTACACAAAGGACACAAAAACATTAATTTGAAAGGACACCTGCACTCCTATGTTTATTGCAGTGCTATTTACAATAGCTAAGATATGGAAACAACTTAAATGCCCCAAAACAGATGAATGGATCAAGAAGATGCGGTATATACACACAATGGAATACTACTTAGTGATCAAAATAGATGAATTCATGCCATTTGCAGGAAAATGGATGGAGCTAGAAGGGATTATGCTCAGTGAAATAAGTCAAAAGGAAAAAAAAATCAGATGGTTTCACTTATAGGAGGAATATAGGGAAACTGAACAAAGGGTCAGAAAAAAGACAACACTGGCAGGCAAACTATGGATCTGAGGCATACAACAGGGGAGGGAGAAGGAGAGGGATCAAAAGAAAGGGAGGAAAGAGCACAAGGGACTATGGTGACAGTTCACAGGTGATGTGGTAGCAGGAGATTTATGGGGACTGCATCTGAGGGGAGAAATCAAATGAACAAAAATGAGCAACTACATAATAAAACAAAAAAGTTTAAAACACATAAATAAATATTTAATTTTAAAAATAAAGAAAAAAGAAAAAAAAGAAAGAAAGTGGATTGCAAATCAGAAATCATGCTAACTGGAAGAGAAATATTTAAAATAAAGTTAAATATTTACACATTTATTATTTAAAATCCTGAAAGAAAATAAGCAAGACTCTAAACTAGAACTCTATCTATAGTGCAATTATCCCTCAAATAAAGAAGGATAAAGGACTTTTTCAGACAAACAAAAACTGAAAAATCACAGCAGTAGCAGATTTCTTCTGCAAGAACTTTTAAAATAATTTTTTTCAGGAAGAAATAAAATTTATACATCAAAAATTTTGATATTCATAAAGAAAGAAAAGTGTCAGAGAAGTAACAAATGAAGTAAATTGGAAATACTTTATCAAATAGAAAAATGTTTATTCAAAGTAATAAACAATTTTATGGACTATAGTAAATGCATAGATTGTTTGACAGCAATTTTGTAGAGGACAGGAAAGAGGCAGCAGGAATACCATGTTACAAAATGTTTGTACCAGCCATGAAGTGGTAAAGTGTTATTTGGAAGTGAACTTAGTTAAGAATGTATACTGCAAACTCTTGGGCACCATTAAAAAATTATAAAAAGAAGTAGTTGATATGCAAAAAGAGGGGGGAAATGAAATCTTATTAAACAATTTGAACCAGAGAAGAAATAGAACAAGACAAACAAGGGAACAGTGCAAATAATAGAAAACAATTATAAATATGGCATATCAGTTATATTAATAATAACATTAAGTATGAATAGTCTAACTACAATGATTTTTTTTAAAACCTGATTATCATTAAGGATGAAAAAACAAAAACCCAGCCATATATAGTGTATAAGAAACCCATTTTAAATATAAAGGATAAGATAAAAGCAGCCAAGTAGAAAAAAATGAGTGACAGAAGAAACTGGAGTAGGCATTTGAATTTGAGACAAAGCAGACTTCAGAACAAGGAAAATTACTGGGGATAGAAAAAGGATAAAAGAACTATAATTTATCTAACGATGAAAGTGTCAGCTCTGATAATAAAATAGTTCTTATCATATATGCACTTAACAATAGAGCATCATGATAAAATTGATAGTACTACAAGAAGAAGTAGATAAATCTACTATTATACTTGATGAATTTCACACTCGGATATTGTTAATTGACAGATTGACAGGAGGGAAATCATTAAGGATACAGTTGACCTGAACAGTAATTTTAATCAACTTGATCTAACTGATATTCGTAAAATTCTTCTTCCAAAAAGCAGGCTACACATTCTTTGCAAATTCACAAATAACATTCACAAAATAAATCACACTTTTTGGCACAGAATGCACCTTGAGAATTTAAAAATAGAGAACAAGTCATAGAAAATATACTTTTATATGGAATCAGATCACATGGAATCTAGAAATCAAAGGTAATGATAGCTGGAAATTCTGAAACAATTTTATACTTGTAAAGAACAGAGACATCAGAGAAAAAGTCTCAAGAAAAGTTTTTAAATATTTTTATTTAAATGTAAGTGAGCATATAACTTATCGAGATCTGTAGGCGTAATGACAGCTATGGTTATAAATTTCCAAAACTAAATTCTTACATTTTAAAAGAAGAAATATCTAAAATCAATAATCTGAGGCTCCACCTTCGCAAAGTAGGACAAAAAAAGTAATTTAAGCCTAAAATAAGCAGAAGATAAATAATAAACATTAGAGATGAAATTAAAAGCAGGAGAAAGAACAGAGAAATTCAACAAAAGCAAATAAATAAGTACTAGCCTGAGAGCTCCCTGATCTCTTCTGTTTGTATTTTGTAAGCCTTCATGCAATGATCAAAAGTCTGAAATAAGAATTACTGAATAAATAATTGCTTCCTCTACCAACTATCAGAGCTGTGTTAGGTATTAAAGTCACATTATTCTCCTTTAGCATGCAGATATCATTTTCCAGTTCTTTTTCATTAAGTGCTACTCCCACAAACCTATATTTTCTAAGATAATTCTTGAAAAAAGGTTAGGAAGGGTGTATCACTTTGTTCCCTTACTTTTCACTTATGTATGTGTTTTCCTTTATTTTAAGAGGGAAGAATAGATCATTTCCCTTTTGATGACTTCTCTTTCTGCTTGTTGAAATAGGATGAGAAGTTTCACTTCCTTGACTGGAGGTTGTAATTCCACCGCTAGCTCTTTCACTTAGGACACAGAAAATGAGGTAAGTTCATCTTCTTGGGTCACAACTGCTTCATTTGTAAATGATTGTAAGGGGCTGGATGCTTCTGAGGCACTGCCAGGTCTAGTTCTGCAGCCTCTGAGTGAGTGTTTCCATAGAATCATGTTGCTTTACTGGAATAGGTGTTTCACATCTTGTTAAATGACTGTAAAATGAAACCCATCCCCATGAATATTTAATGAACTTAAGGGAATGCCAGACACAGACAATTCATTTGTTAAACACTGCAATTTGCCAAGAATTTCAAGTAGTTAACCAAGGCTTCAAGATAAAACAAAGGCAGATTTGCTTGATATGGTCCTTAATTTTTCCTCTCAAGGATTGTCCTGTACCTGCCACCTTCCATGCGATAGAAAACAATCCTCCCCTTGGGAAGACATGTAAAGGACTCTTATATCAGGTGCTCAGAATTTCCTACAGGTCCCATTCTGCAACTTGAGTTGGGACTCTGGACTTTATCAGCACTGTTGACATTAGGGAAGGGTTATTTTCCTTGGTATGGTACATTCCACATATCCTATTAGCATCTCTGGTCTCTACACACTAGATATCTGTAGCATTCACCTTCCACGTTGTAACACCCAGTGTTTTCAGAAGATAACAAATGTTCTCTGGGTTACAACTTCCCTTTGAGAACAACTGAGTTAAATGGATGTGTGTTTGGCTCTCAGCTATTCACTTGCTATCTGATAGAGGATCACATTCTCAAGCTTTCATTTTCATTTCTTTCTTCTCAACATTGTAGGTATAAATTAAGTAGCTGTTGTTATGACTAAATGAGACAATGTATTTACATTTTTTAGCCTGATTCTGCACATATATCTTGTACATATTATTTGCTATTATCATTGTCATTATTTAATTTTTTTTAGTTGTTGTTATTATTGACATTGGTACTTGATCTTAACTCTTTCCAGTGGAAAAAAATATACAGACCTACAAAGGAAAAATGCTTTCCAAAGTTTTCTTCAATGCACTTTAATGTGCATGCAGAAATTTTCAGCCACACGTTAGATTACAGCTCTCCCTAAGATGACTTGTGCTACTTGGCCTCTAAAGCACAGATGCCCTAGATACGTCACCTTATATAGCTTAAACACAGCATTGAAGCAAATATATTTTTTCAGTTCCCTTTTAGTGGGTTATTTATATCTATTTTCCATTAGTATTTCCTACCATAACATATGACATGAAAAACTGTAGTCAATTTATTATTTGATTCCTATAACAAAACTATGTGCAAAAGCATAATTTTCCAAAGAGGAAATCTAACCAGAAATATATGGATAGAGATTATACTACAACACAAGTAAATGTATTTTTAAAATAAAAGACCATTTTCACTATTGAATTAGCAAAAGAAATGTTCACAACAGTATAACAAAGCTGGCAGTGACCCATATTACTTTCCAGCACCGAAATGGATACGTGTCTTTGGGAAAGAAACTTGTTCATCACAGCCTAGTCTTGTTTAAGAGACCCTTGAGCCCAACATGGCAGAGTGTAGAATGCTATGGCTCCACACATATAATACATACAATACGTCTATGCACCTGGCTCTCCTTTTTGGGGGTCCTTAAATGCCCGAAAGCTCCTTCCTTTTGCATCTTCTCTCTGCCTGAACTCTAAATTTCTGTGAAGCTCTTTAGACAGATGATTCTTTGGAATGTGTTATCCTAGCTGCCCATATCACAACTCAAGACAAAATGTCCTGTATATTCTCATTATGCGAAGTTGCGATGAACATAGGAAGACACTTTTGCATACTCTATTTCGGGCCCTGAGGGAACAATCTTGTTGAGCCTGACCTGACCTACAGGACCTACTGCTGCTGCCCTGTGTCAACTTAGAAAACATAATGGAGAGGAAGGGAGAAGGAGAGAAAAAGAAAAAAAAAAAAAAAGAAAGACATATGCACCCAAAATTCTTCCAAGAGTTAGAACCACAATAGCTGGTAATGTCTTTCTTATAATTCCAATCAAATGAATGGTGGGGAGCACATGAGTGAAGAGTTTATGTTAAGAATGAAAAGACACTAATGTTTGTTCATTGCACTTGTATGCTCATTGCAGAACTATTTATAATAACCAAACTATGGAGACAACCTAAATGCCCAACAACAGTTGAGTAAATTAAGAACATGTGGAATACTATTCAGCTACACGAAATATTAATTCTTCTCATAACAACATGAATGAATGCAAAATAAATTAGGAAAAAGACAAATACAGGATTATTCCACATGTACGTGGAATAGAAAGAAGTCAAAGGAACAAAAATATTAATAAAATAATAATAATTACTTATTAAAGATAATAATAAAAAAACCTTAGAAATTTGATTTTCATTTTGAAGATACCAGGGGAAGGGTAGAAGGAAGGGAGCAAAGTGAGAAGGGGTCCCGCGGACTATTTTGGAACTATAAGTATTTTGGTGGTAGGTGTGGTTGTGTAACATACGTTTAAACAGGTATATATGATTTGGAGGTACAAATCATCTACAATGTTGTAAACCATTGTTATTTCAATAAAAATAAAACAATTAAATAAGTTTAGCTCATAAAATATGTTTGTAGATTCTCAGCACTACTTACTTCATCTACCCATCTCCACAATAAAAGACTTGACTAAACTCTAACATAGTTTCTAATTGCTCAAAGTTACATCCCTAAGGGGTCATGAGCTCTTGTGAAAAAGCTAACCTAAGGGGAAAAAAGGTTTTAAAAATATTTACTCTTTATTCTGACCAACACTTGAGTATAGCCCCTGTTCTCCCTTTCTTAGAGCAGCCACTAAAGAGGACTTACAATTATAAACTTTCCTTTGTTCCTGTGAGAGGTATATCCACTGCCTACAATTAAAGAATGTCTTTCTTTAGGACCTGAAAGCCATTTCTTCAAAATGTAATCATTAGGAAGGCTAAGATATTCATTTCCAGGTCACTAGAAAAGTATAGAACTCTAAGTTTAGCAATTGCTAGCTGATAGACACAGCTGTCTTAATTGTATTTACAGTGACCAACTCATCATTTTTCACTTCACCTTCCTAACTGTCAAGCTCTAGATTTCCTCCCTCTCTATGCTGTCTTTTCCCCCTTTAAAACACCCAGATACGTCTGCACAAACTGAAGTTGAGTTCAATCCACACTGGACCCTCCTCAGCAATGCAATAGTATAATGTTGGCTAACTAGTGGCTGTTAACTAGTGGCTGGCTTTGTTTATCTTTGGTAGATGCAGTTGCTAAGAAAGTGACACCCGCTATCCCAGCAGGGGTTTTAATGTGTGGGATAATACTTCTTAGAAATTACTAGCAAAACCGTTCTCTATATTTCAGAAATGAGCATTCTCTACACATAGCTATGAATAAAAGTTTAACTAAACTTTGCTGGGAAGCAATTCTGATTTATGAATCCCACAATAAACATCTAAGTACATCTGTTGTATAGAACATAATGGCGACTTCTGGATAATGATTTCTTAGAATCACAAATGATATATAAATTCCCAGTGATTTATGCATTTGGAGGGGTGTGAATATGTCCTGGGTGATTGCCTATTATGCTCAAATACTAGGTTTATCCTGTGGCCTTTGTTCTTTAGTTTTGTGGCTCAGAATCTGGAAGTACAATCTTCTGTAGGGGAAAATAACTGCTACCCTAAGAGAATATTTCAGTATGTCTTAGAAAGTATTTGCTTGCCTTTAACACAGTGTTTTGAAATATATCTCAGAGATGAATAAAACTAATTTTAGAAATAATTTTGGAATCGGAGAGTTTGCTTTTAACTTTGATTTCTGATGTCTGTTTGAGACCTGGTGTTAGGAAGGTTCTGGGACCCCAAGTGAGTCTTCTCTGGCTTTTTCATACCCCTTACCTTGGAGTTGCCTGAATTTATACCAGGCAATCTTGGGATTTTGTGGCCTTATTATTTCTGTTTTCTCTAGTTTCTTGTCCTTAGCTCTTTGGCTATCTGATGGAACTTTATATTTTTAAAAACCCAGTTCAAGCCTGGCTTTGTTTTGAGGCAGGCAACATACTGACCCAGTCCAATTCCCATCGGTCTCTTCTTCACCAGTCTCTGCTACAATGTGAAACAGCTCAGTCCACATATCCCCTCTGGATCTGGTACTTGCATTTTGTACTACACATGAGTTCCCACACAGGAAAAAACATGACATCCCTGGTTTCCAGCACAATTTCTGACACCAAGTAAGGATTCAGTGTTTATTTTACAAACAACTGAAGCTCTTTTTATACCAGAGAATAATTTATACTGCAGATTGTCATCAAGGGCTGAGATTGACTTTTTCTCTCTGTCTTCCAGCACACGTGCACATGTACACACATGGAACTGTACGATGATTTAAACAGAACATTACAAAGAATTGAAAAAATTAAACAAGGCTGATCACAGGCTCCCCAACTCTGAACTGAAAGCACTGAGGTGAGCTGTGGGAGGAGAGACACAGACATGTAACTTACATTCTGCAGTTGGACATGATTCTTCATCAAGTTCTCTGACTTTGCCATCGCATTGGATGATTGAAGACTGTAGCTTTTACCATTTTGTGGCTCTTTCAGCTGCTCTTGGATTTGTTTAGCTTGTTTCCTGTAGGTTTAAACAAATGTACACACGCATAAATTATTCTATTCATATTTTTGGAGGTTCATTCATATCCAATGTCTATATTTGTCATTTGTTAAAGCTAGATACCCTCAGTTAACAAAGAGAAACCTTTTCTCATTTTCAACCCCACCAAGAAATACTTCCAATTTAAAAAGAATCTGCTATAATGAATCATCTTCCAGGGATTGATACCCAGTGGCACTTGAAAGGCAGGCAGAAGCATAATGCATTGTCTTGACCCCCTGAATGCAAGAGGCCCATAACTCTGTGTGCTCAGCTACAAAAAGTTGAAAATGCTCTAGAGAAATGGTCAATGGAAAAAACTCAAGTTTGGACTTGGCAGTGACATATAACACCCACTTGCAAAGTGATGTTATGTATGTGCCATTGAAATATATGTATATTGATTGTATGACTTTCACATATACTGTCACCTGTATATAGTTTTTCTTTTACAGTTTAGAAAGAACTCAGTAGGAGCAACCCTGAATGTGAAGATTTATAACTGCCTCATAAATAATAACAATAGTTAACTGTTAAAGAGTACCTACTATGTGCCAAGAATCCTTTTAAGTATTTTACATGTATCAGCTCATTTACTTTTCACAATAATTCTTATAATGAGGCCACAATGCTATACTCATCTAATAGTTGAAAAAACTGAGGCAGATGATGTTAAATAATTTTCCCAGAGTTATACAATTACTAAATGGTAGGGTTGAATTTGAACTACCTGCAGATTCTGCATTTTCAACAACCATATAGGGCTGTCAATTCATTGCCCTCTGGTTCTACAGCTTTTCAGCTGAGAAGATTCTTATTATTTTTTGGTTCCAAGTAAAGTGCATATGTGGGGTGAGTGTTATTCAGTGGTTGTACCAGAAGTTTAAAACAAATTACTGCTGAATTAGATGCTTTCTCCCAAAAGTTTCACAACAAGCATTTATCAGCAGAAGACTCAGAACCAGCATAAAGAGAGCTTTGTAGACTCACACTCTACTCAACCCCCTAATCTTTTGCTTCTTCCCCAAGGTCCCGTCAAAGCTGGAGGAGAATGTGATTTCTTGAGGTGAGTTTCTCCTGGAAGGCAGGCAGCAGTCTACAGAGCATTGACTCTAGTATCAGAGGGGCTGGGATTTGAATCCCTGCTCTACAAACCAACACTTTTGTTTTGATGTTCTAAATCAAAACAACTGATTTTCCAAACTTCTCTGAGCCACAGTTTCCTCATCTCTAAATAGGGTTTATAATCGCAATCTGCCATGGAGAGTGAGGAAATTAAAGCGAAAACACATGTAAAGTGTTGATCTTCTTTCTCCCTCATTATTTAGCAAACTCAGTTGTATGAGCAGATGCTGTAGAGGAATTATAACACTGGCCCAAAGATAAAAGACAAGATCATATTAATTGCAACTTTCACAAGCAAGTCAGAGTATTTGCGACAGGATTTGGAGGCTCTGAACATCATTGTCTCTCTTTTGAATTTACAACACCAACGTGATGTAATTGTTTGTTTAAATATTTCTTTTATCTTTTCAATTATTTGGGGGACTTTTATCTCCAGTACTCTTAGTTACTTTAATCCAGTTGTAATGGTCTATCTGCTTCCTAACAGTTAATCTGTAGCCTATTGTGAAAAATAAATCTATCATATCAGCATTTTAAGAAGCACATTACAGCTGCAAAACCCTATCAAGGATTCACTGATAAAGCAAATGGGAGAGCAGGAGGTTCTCCCAGCAAATCACCATGAAGCAGTAAAAGGAGGTTTGACATAGAGGAAGCACCCAATTACTCTAAGGATTAAATAGTAGAACTATCAATTTTTTAGTAATTCCAAAATTCAATGTCTGGGAAATGTAAACTTTTAAAGGATGTCTGTGTTTCCTAAAACTTGTAATAGTTTGCTTTCCTTTACTCTCTTCTTATTCAAGTCAGTAATATTCCAGATAAATGGGCTTTCTTTTTGAGTTTGCCTCCTTCTCTATCATGCTTCCCCTCTCACAAGCACACACAGTACATTTAGCTCTTTCCTCCTTCCCCCAGCATATGGGAACAGAGGAAATGCACATCTGATTCCATGACATACCATTAGATCTCTGCAGAGAGCAGTGTGATCATTGTATAGTGCACTGATTTTTAAGTTTTGCTGGATTAATTCATCCCAACAAAAATAAGATGTAAGCTGTGGAACTTCAGGCATCACAAATCCATAGGTAAACGTTATATGTTATGTTGCAGGTTGGGTTCCAGGGAAGCTTATACTTGAGATGGAAGTAGAAGGCAGGGATTTTATTTATTAGGGATGGCTTTTGGGATCAACACATTTGGAAACAAAAGGAAGGCAACAGGAGTGGGCAGAAGAGAAGACTGACTGTGATGCTCTCTCAGTAAAGGTCTCAGTAAATCCGTGGGAACTCTGAAATTGGCATGGCCTCACACAAGTTGTGGTGAAAATCTACACTTCAGAGCCCTACACTAACCTGTCATCAAATGAGGGCTGTGTCAGGTGACAGCATGTGCTTGAGAAAGCAGCTCTATCACAATTATGTGTTAGCAAGTGGGAGACAAAGACCTTCACTGGGGAAGAAAATCTAACAGCAGACTGCCTGTCCTTAGAGAATGTCTTTGTGATGCAAAATCTCTTGCTATAGACTGTGACAATCTCCATGCAGGGCAGGTTGCTTCGATAGCTTCCTTTACTGGTGGCATCAATTCTCCTTTTTCCTTCTCCACTCTCCCTGTGGTGCTAATGATCTGTCTTGCTGCTTCCTGGTGTTTCTCCTCTCTTACCCCAATTCATTTTTAGAGTTGAATCATGTCTTGCATTTTCAGTCTATTAAGAACTTCTATAGTCATCCTCAGACTTCATACCTATATCAGTTGGAAGCAAAAAGAAAACCTAGAAGAATTTATAGTTGCCATGTGAGGCATAGCAATCAGATTTGAAAGGCTCAATCAACAGTTTTATTAACTACTTTTGGGACTATATGGGTTTATTAGGAAAGTTAAGAAAATTTCTTTTATTGTATCCTTTAGAGTTGTTGGAGGTTCAATTTACTCAGAATAGTCTCTAAATTCAAGAAAGTGTTGCTTACTGCTATCTCATCTTGTTACTTCAAACTTTCATCAGCTAATTGCTCCAATACTACTCTGGTGAAGTCAAGGTGACAAGAGAGTGGAGAGAGAACCAGAATGGCAGAATCTGAGGGACTGGGGGAAGTAAAACATAAATGACCAAAGAAATGTGAGTTGGGGTTAACTCATAACTCTCTCCAGGGAGAAACTATATATCCCAGCAGACAGAATTGAGATTTTTAAGTGAATTTATTTGGAAACCAATGATAGAGAGGTCCGAGAATTTTGGAAGACTTGTTTTATTAACTACTTATGGGAATATATGTGTTTATTGGGAGTGTTAAGAAAATTTCTTTTATTATATCCTTTAGAGTTGTTGGAAGTTCAATTTACTCAGAATATTCCCTGAATTCAAGAAAGTGTTGCTTACTTTGGAAGCCACACACACAGACACACACAGACAGACAGACACACACACACACTATACATATATATTTATTATATTATATTATATCATATCATATCATATCATATCATATCATATCATATCATATTACATTATATTTATAGCTAAGATCTACCTATTCAGTTATCACCAAGGATTTGGGAGGGAATTTAGAATCTATGAATGAGCAAAAAAAAAAACTTGTGCCAGGATATTATAAGAACTTACATTGCTTTCAGCCATACAGAGACTTGGTCTGGGGTGTGGCATTCCTCTTAGGCAAAGTGGTATAAAGGAAGACCTTGCCAGAATAGCATTAGAAAAAGGTCTCTGATAAGAAATAAATCTTGATCATTTTTGATTGCTTAGTTATAGTTGCATTTACTTATTTATTCATGTTTTAACAAAAATGTGTACTGCTGGGCAGGCATAGAGACAACATCCTGCTTAGTCTTCCTCTACTGGCTGAGTTCTCTGAGCCTCCCATTATGAATGTGAGGTGGGCTGTGTTCCACTAAACCCGCTGACACTTCGCTAAGCCCCAAGAGGAGACATTTCTCTCAGAGCCCACTTGCTGCCCAGGGAAGGAGAGATTGACAGCCCTGAAGAAGGCAATCCTGTAGCTACCCAGCTGCTCTCCATTCTTGTGTTTGTCATAAACATTCTTTCCTTTAAATGTGGTACAACTACAAATTACACTCTAAAAATAGGTCATTAACTACTTCTTCATAGTAATTTGCTTATTGTTAAATATACAATTTCTTTCTTGCATATGGCACTTGTGAGGAGACCCTCGAACACCCTGCCGAGTGTGATTATCCCTCTTGAGCTCCAGGGCACACGCTTCACTTTGTAGTGCCCCAGCCTCTGTGTTCCAGCATGGAAAGCTAAGTGCTAACCACAGCAAGCCTTCACTGAGTATTTACTCTTGTAAACACTATGCTGTGCTCATGCAGTATGATTCCATTGAATTGTTAACAAATTCTGTGAGGTAGGTATTTTTGGTCATATTTTGCCAGAAAGGAAACAGGTTAAGAGGTTGGATGTGATTTGCCTCATAATATAAAACAAACAAGTGGCAACCTTATAATTTGAAAATGGGTATGGATAGTGTGTGTGGAACCCTGACCACCAGCCTGTGGCCTCCCAGGAGAACTCAGTGTCCCATGGGCTGCGCTGGGCAGACTGCCTTGATTTTCTCTGAGCAGTGTCTCCACACCACAGGAGCGCTGTGTGTGCCATATGATATGGTGGTGTGTGGATGTTCCAAGAACCCACCTACTGTGTGGTTTTGATGTATTAACATTTTAAAAAGAATACTGATATTATTTAAAATATTCAGCCATATGCAGGATTATATTTGTTGTGAGGTTTGGAAAATAATATGTGGAAAGTCCAATTCCTTGACAAAGAGTAAGTGTTGAAAATATGGACACTAATAACTGTGACAGCCAACAGTTGCCTAACAGGTGTGACAATTAAATGTAATGTGGCATCCTATAACAAAAAAATACATTAGGTATAAACTAAGAATATCTGAAGATATGAACTGGGTTAGTGATACTGTAGCAAAACCATTCCGTTAATTGTGACAAGTGAAATGTACTAATTTGAGACATTAATAATAGAGGAAACTGGATGTAGGTTATAAGGGATTTTTCTTTATTATTTTCACAGTCATCCAAAAATCAGAACCTATTTTGAAATAGTTTATTAATAATAATAGTTGCTAATTCTATATCCAAGTTCAAGTATCCATTATTATTTTTTTAGATCATAGTTGCAGTCCTTTTTAAAGATCAACATACACAGTATATAGACAGGGAATCACAGACTATATCTGGAAATTGATCCGCTTTTAGAAGAGCAAATGAGTAGAAAAATATAGGTCTGATGAAAAGCAATTACACATTGGCTTGGATTTCAGACAAGCTGTAGGAACAGAATCTGTGCCAATTTCTTAAGATATGCATGCCTTACAAGAAACCAAGGAATTTAATGTTTTTATCTACATTTCTCACTTTAAGTGCAGACTATGTCACTTCCATAAATAAAATGTCTCTGTCAGACTTCATATATACTCCATATGTATGTACATACATATTTCTATTAGTTAAAAATAAGCACCTTTCTCTGAAGAAGGTCTGATTTCTTAGCAAAGGAATGGTTAGACATAGTTGAGATGTCCATACCAACTGATAAAACCAAATATATTTTATAGTATTCATATTTCATATTTGGCAAAATCCTTTGTGGATATTAGGTAGAAACATTACGAACGGAAAACTTTGATTTGTTTTGCTTTATCAGAAAAGGCTAGATACGGCTGACATTTTGGTTTACAGCAGTGACCCCTTTGTTCAGAAGAAATAACCCCTTAGTGACAGGCAGATAACCATCAAGTCTTTAATTCAGAAAAGTGGTCAAAAAGTGCAAAGTAAAGAGAATATTCATGATCACGGAGAGGAAAGATCACTATGTGCATCAAAGATAAATCTCTCTCTCTCTCTAACACATACACACACACACACATATACACACAGACACACACACACGCGTGCGCGCACGCTACACATTTGCATACACTTGCTGTACATACTCACCACAGTCTAAAAAGATTCTAAGTCATCTGTGGATGTTTGATGAACCCATTTGTATAAGAAGGCTCTGCTTGGAGCAGACTGAGAACTTAAAGAAAGACAAAGTACTTCCTCTGAGAAGTAACCTTTTAACACTAGAGAGAAATGGTCTTACTTGCTTTTGAAGTAGAATGCTGCACAGAACATGCCCACGATGACAATTCCAAAGATGATACATGAAATTGACAGCACCTGCCTTTGATACACTTCTTCACTCTCTGTGAATTTGAAAAACAGAATTAGAATGGATGTTAGCAGGGCACAGCCAGAGACAACCTTCATCCTTGTACTTCTGAGCAGGTAGGATTCTTTCAAAGCAAACTTTTTGTTCCAGTCATGATAGGAAAGCATGAGAAAGTTGTGATTTAATTTATTTTTAATGGTCTTTAGGATAGTTGTTACTTTTTGTATTTATATGGCTAAATCAGAACTCATACACTGATATTACAATTATAATTCATATTATCAAAAGATATTACATGACTTTGGGACACACCAGGGAAATATATTTTTTAAATTATAATGGGGCTCAAAATAAACTACTAGAGAAAGGAAATGTATGTGATCATCAGAATTTTTCTGTGCCAGTGATGATTCCAATTTATTTAATGTAATACAGATGCCACTGTGTTTTTTGATTTGATCCTTGACTGTCAGTGTCCCATTCATCTACCTGCGATATGATTGACATAACAAATGAAAAAGAACTTGAATAAGCATGTGAATATTCTACTCATGGATTATATGACTTCTTCAGTACCAGTGATCTGGCACAGAAATCACTACCTGTATCACCAAGGTTATATCCTGGAGTTTATTACAAAAAACAACAAAATTTCAAAAACAACCATTTTACTTTTTCAGCTATTACCATTTACACTCTCAACTCATTTTCTACAGTATGTCTACTGAAACAGTTCTTTATCTTATCAAAGCCATTTTGTTCATAGATTCAGAATTTTCTCTTACTTATCTTCCTCTCTCCCTTCTTATACAGCACAGAGACCATGATCTATGATTACAGCCATTCATTCTCTTGTAAAATCCTCAACTATTGTATCCCTCTCTCCTTCCCTTTTATCCATTTTGTAAAATAGCTGTGTATGAATCCAAGAAACTGCCTCTACCTTAAGAAGCTCAGAACTGGGAAAGACATTGCAAAACTGAGAAGATAGATGTCAATAAAGGTTGACAATCACATTGCTTAAGTAAACATCTAATAGTGACTAATAATCTCATCAACCTGTTTGTACATTTTCCTAATAATTATCCATACATCCTCCATACAACTCAAACATCTTATTTACTCTTACTCCCTTACTCTCAGATCTTCCATAAATGTTATAAAGGAAAGGAAGTTAGCATAGAAGAAATCATATCTCTATTTATATACACAAAGTATATACAATGTTAACTGCATCTGTGTCTATTCTTCTTGTATTACCACAAAGCAGTAGTTTTCAAACTTTAGTGTGTGTTGGAGTCACCTTAAGAGCTATTGAAGTACACACTGTCACCTAATTTTCCTCCCAGGATTATTGACTTAGTAGGTCCCAAGTTGGGACAGAACTCATCCATAGTAAGGGAAAGCACGCAAGTGGATACGTGATGTCACAGTGAGGTACAATGAAGGAAAGTGATATGAAGAGACTTACAGGAGCTGTAGACATCTACATTGCCTGAAATGTGAATGACATTTTTTTTGGCAGAATATGTTAAAATGTATGAAAAGGTAAATTTTAAGTGGCTTATTTTATGTCATTTATAACTGTAAAAATATTAATTCAAAAGAATATAGAGCATATATAGAGAATATAGAGACTATAAAATAGCAGATAGCCTATGTGTTCTAGCCCCCTTTTATGATTATGCTCCTATAAGCCACTGTCCATGTAGTAGGCAATATTGTCGCGCGCTTGACCAGCAAGGACGACACGGGGCAGCAATCTTTCAGCAAACCTGCAGTCTTTATTCTTCTATTCTTCTTCTCTTCTTATTTTTCCTCTATCCTTCTCCCCGCCCTCCGGGATCCCTCTACATTTATACATTTAGCGAGCCAATCAGCAAAAGGAGAAGCACAAACAACCAATCCGTACAAAGGTCAATCCCTGCTGGCCAATGGCGGTAAATGTCAGCCCCAGCGCCCAATCCGTGCGCTGTCCACGTGTACACCCTGCTGCACAAGCTGAGGCACTAGGTGTCCATGCCCTCAGCAGCTGCCGGGTGGGGATTTCCGCGGCTGGGTGGTGCGGCCCATGCGCGCTCCCGACACAATATAAACTTTTTCTTTAATATATATTTTTATTGTTATTTATAGCTTTTACATTTTGTATTCCCCTTGGGTAACCCACCACCAATTCACCCGTGAACCATCTTCGTGGTCCCTTGTGTCCTTTTCTACTACATTTTGTGCCCTTATCCTCCCCGTCCCCCCAACCCCCCAAGTGTGTCTCTCCTATTTGGTTTCCCTATAGTCCTGTTATAAGTGAAACCATTCGATATTTTTCTCTTTCTTTCTGGCTTATTTCACTGAGTATGATCCCCTCTAATCCCATCCATGTCGCTGCAAATTGCATGTGTTTATCTTCTTTGAATGCTGAATAGTATTCCATTGTGTATATGTACCACATCTTGATCCAGTCATCTATTTTTGGATATCTGGGTTGCTTCCATACCTTTGCTATTGTGAACAGTGCCGCAATGAATATACGGGTGCATGTATCCTTTTGGATTAGTGTTTTTGTGTCCTTTGGGTAGATTCCCAAACGTGGTATTGCTGGGTCTTATGGAAGCTCCATGTTTAGCAGTTTGAGGAATCGCCATACAGCTTCCATAGTGGTTGGACCAATTCACATTCCCACCAGCAGTGCAGAAGAATTCCTTTTTCTCCACATCCTTTCCAGATTTGTTGTTGCATATATTTTTAATGGGTGCCATCCTCACAGGTGTGAGGTGGTATCTCAGAGTGGTTTTGATTTGCATTTCCTTGATTATAAGTGATGTTGAGCATTTTTTCATGTTTCTGTTGGCCATTTACTTTTCTTCTTTGGAGAAGTGCCTTTTTAGCTCTACTGCCCATTTTTTGACTGGGTTATTGGCTTTGTTTTTGTTGAGTTGTGTGAGTTCCTTGTAAATTTTTGTTATCAGTCCTTTATCGGATGTATTGTGTGCAAAGATTTTTTCCCAGTTGGTAGGGTGTCTGTTTGCTTTGGTTAATGTCTCTTTTGCTGTACAGAAGCTTTTTGTTTTGATGTGATCCCACCTGTTTATCTTGTCCTTCACTTCCTTCACTTTGGGGGATGTGTCATTAAAGATTTTGCTGAGATGTATGTTGTGTAGAGTTTTGCCTATATTTTCTTCTATAAATTTTATGGTTTCAGGTCTTACGTCTAGGTCTTTTATCCATTTTGAGTTGGTTTTTGTGCAGGGTGTGAGGCAGTAGTCTAGCTTCATTATTTGGCATGTGGCTGTCCAGTTTTCCCAGCACCATTTATTGAATAGACTGTCCTTGTTTCACTGCATTTTCTTTGCTCCTTTGTCAAAGGCAACATAAACTTTTTAATACATAGATTAAATCACATACATGCTTGTAAATACATGTATGTACCCGAATGAATATATACAAATAGATCCAGATTTAGGTATGTCCCTTTAAAAGCCTTTATTCATTTTCCATTAAACTTATAAAAATATCTCAACCCTTAATATGCTCTAAAAGGGACTGCCTGATATGATACCATTCACCTGTACTACCCACTCTCCTTTTCTTTTAACATGTCTAACCTTTAAGTCCTCAGAACCTTGATATATGCTATTCTCTTTCTCTCCTTTGAATATTGTTCCCACATTTGTCTTTAAAATGCCTACTAACCATTTTGATGTCAAATTAAATGTCACCAGCTAAAATAATCCTGCACTGCATTGCAACCATCATTGGACAGGAGCTACGGTTTTGTTGATTTATTCATTTAACTCACTACTGTTTCCCCGGCACCTAGTGCAGAGCTTCCCACATAATTGATATACAAAGACTTGTTGCCTAGTGAATAAATATATATCCCTGCCTGTATCACACTTTCTGCTTTAAGCTGTGTATGATACATCAACTCTCATCCCGTGATGCTCTTAAGATTCAACACTTCTTCCTTATTCGCAACACGTTTCTCTCAGGCTTTAAACAAATCCCCCTTTCCTGAGTTGACTACCTGTAATTGACCCCCTGCATTCTTGAATTCCTCTCCTGACTCCTCTCACTGGGGCTTTTTCTTCTACATCTGCTTCCTCACTGTGAATTTGCACTCACAACATCCTTTACAGAGGGCAAAGGGTCACGAGGAAAATTGTTCTGTACCCTCAGCAAGATATACGGACAGGCAGGAACTTTATTGTTCATCTTCTCTCCACGAGCCCTGTTTGCCAAGCTCTGGCTTCCTGGGTGATGTTCAGGATGTCTGAACTGGCTCTAGGAAGACATCTGCAGATTGGATTTGTCCTGTATTCTCAATGTCCTGCATGCCTGTGACAGTGCAGGTGGTTTTATGATCTGCCACAGTTCACTCAGTTAACTCATGCCATCCACAGTCAGAAAACCAGGCTGAGTGTTGGCTTACAGACGCAGAATTCTTCGTACCAGGGCTTTATAGGTGCTCTCAAAATGCCCCATGTGCTCCCAGGTCACTGGAAACGAGCCATGACTTGAAATGTTCCTCTACCCACAGACTCACTGGACTACTCCCTTTTTAACTGGGCAAATTAGTATCAGACACAGTAGACCTAGATGGAGAACTACGTATACAGAGCCTGAATTCTGGGGCCTATTTTCTTTCCTGAGACCATGCACTAAATTGGCTCCTTAAAAATTATTGCTCATATTCTAGTTCCTTTTTCCTGTGGAAATGTTTTGGAAACAATGTTTTATAGAACTATGCTTCTCTTTTATAGAACTATCTCTTCTCTCCCTTCCTAGGCTTTATTTTCATTTTCAATATCTTCATTCAGACTGAAGTACCGGAAAACAGAAAGTAAACCTAAAAGCAGTATCACTTTATCCATATTGCTGAATAAATGGAAAACGGAAATCATGTGATCCTAGGAAGCTTTAGTTAACATTTACATTTGGAAAGATTCAAATTAAAGAAATAAAACATGTGTCACTGAGACCTTTTGGGGGCATATTATCATTTTAAAGAATGTCATCCTTTTCACCCTTATGTCTCTAAGATCAGTAACATTTACATCTGAACTTGGAAACAAATAAGTAGCTATACCAATTATGAGGAATTCCATTCCTCTCAGTTCCTGTGAGTGGATGATTATAATTGAATAAGCATGACTTCCTATTATAATTTACCCCACCTGCCTCTACAATATAAAGAATTATGAAAATGATGGATAAAAACATCTATTAAAACATAAATAAAACTGTATCCACTAAACAGAATGATTTCCACATAAAATCTATGTGGTGTTTTGTTCTTATTTGAAGCTAGTCAAATACAGCCTGGGGAAATTCACAAAATCAATTCTGAGTTTAAATCAAGAGTGGAATTAAAACTTTAAAGACTGTGAGTGAATTTATAGAGCCAGGTATAGTTACAATGATGGTACTATCAATGCCCTTGATTCACAGAGTGTCACATAATAACTAGAATGGCAAGGTGTAGAAGCAAAGGCTTGGCAATCTGGCAATTATAGATTTGCCCTTAATTTAAGCTACTTTTAACATGAATGACCACAGATATATTACTTTTCCTTTATCAAGTTCAATTTCCTGTCTGAATAAAGGGAATCTAAAAAAGGCCAACTGTAATACATTATAACAAGGAGTTCGATAATTCTACAAAAGCATTTAATACAGAAAATTGGTCTATTCAGATACTAGAGATCAGAGACCTGAAGTGTAAGTTTAGGGTCCCGTGAGACAAAAGGACTGAGGACGGGAGAGTGGTACAGGAAAAGAAAATAACTTGTGCATAGGTCCTATGTTAGGAGATAAACTTTCATGTTCAAGAATCTGGGTGCTATTTTCTCTGCAGCGAATCCGCACACCTGGTTTACTCATCCTTATCAGATTAGCGAGCAAAGTAGAGGCAAAAGTGACATGCTTTACAATGAACATGTCATGCATGTCATTACCAAAGCAAGAGGTATTGAAGGATTTGAGTGGTGAGGAATGTGATGTGGTATTATTTATATTTCTCTGTAATATGGGAAAAAATTAGAAGGATAAGGTAGATACAGAGTCCAGCAGGGGAATATGACATCATCAGGTAAGGCATGATACATGTTTGTATCATAGTAGTAATAATTGTGGAGAGTAAATAGATGGAAATGAAAGGTAGTGAGAGTAAAAAGATGGAAATGAATTGTAGTTAGGCTGAAATACTTAAGGACGAGATGAAGATGCTGTTAACTAAGAGCATAGTGGAGGAGGATTAGACTTGGAAGGAAAGATATGAAACTCAGGTTTGGATGTGGACAATAAGATAACCAAGTAGATATGTCAAGTAGATATTTAATTATATAGATCTGAGCTCAGAGGTGGTGACAGGACTCCAGCTAAACATGTTTAGGGAATATACATATACTGAAAGAAAGTGTGTTATAAAGGTAGCCCCAGGAGAAAATAGAGAATAATAAGAGAAGAATGCCTGAGATACATTTTTGAGGTACTCCAAAATTTCATATAAGGTAGAAGAGGATCTTGGAGAAGAGGTGAAAAGGAGCAGCCAACCAAGCAAGGAAACAGAAAGGAGAAACAATAACAACAAAACATGATAGTATCATGCAAGAAAACATAGAGGCTTTTCTAGAAGGACATCCTATTGAATGGATCTGAGAGGCCAAGTAAGACAAACACCTTTAATTTGGTAAGCTAGAGACCACTGGGGAACCTGCATGAGCACCTCTGATGGAACAACAAATGCTGTTCCGTTAACTCTCTGGGCTCCTGTTATGTAGCTTTTATGTTCTGCAAGGTGCTTTCTCTAGTCAGCCATGTCTTCTATCATTTCAGTCTAACTCCTTCAAAAAGCAGTGAATGCCTTACTTGAATTTACCATTCACTTCAGTGTGGAGAAGTTGTGAGTTAAGATACACAGTGTGCTGTAGTCTCCAACACAGAATAACCATTAAATATTATGTTGACCTTATATAATTGCCATGGGGGGTAATAAATGGCTGAACATTGGCAAATTAAATTGGTCCTTTCTACATTATGATACCTGTTATTATTCTATGGGACGTTAACAGTTTTGCATTCCCATTTCTAAAAATAGATTAAATCACTTTTAAATCATCCTTTGGTTAAGTAAAAATCAGTAAAGAAAATTTTATTGCCTCTCAGCTTCCTACTTGGTTATTTTCCTTTTCTGTACTCACAGGACTCACTTTCTTTTAATAGGAACATATTTCACATTATAAAGATGGAAATTAGACAAGGTAACTTTGTGGTGAAATTTCAGAAAGCAAGATTGGACCTGTGGAGAAAGTCCTTTTGGTAATTGGCCTTGGCAGTGCTAGACCAGTGCTGGCCTTTGCAGAACCTTGTTTTCCTCCAAAACCCTTTCCCTCAGGGAGCAGTGCTGTTGGTTGGTGGGTGTGTACACCTGTGTTTCAACACCAACTACAACTGTTTCTATCCATTCTTATATGATGTATCTAAAATTACAGGTTTTTTTTAATTGAGGTAACATTGATTCACAACATTGTTTATAATTTAGGGGAATAGGTTCATACCTGTTCAGATGTACATTACCACATGATGCCCATTTCATTTTTTTAATCAATAAAATGAGGAAAATACTACAAACCTCATAGGTTTATTTAGGAGTTCAATAAATCTAGGATAAATCCCATCTAGGATAATAGATGATAAACAGTTGATATAAAAAAATGCCAATTCGCTTTCCTTCCCCCTTTTTTTTTCCTGAAGCCTGTGCTCAAGTCAAAATGGGATTTTAAAATATTCTAATTCTTCTGTGCGAAAACTAGGCTTCACAAAAGCAGTCATGACTATGTCTGTGCCTGAGAACTGCATAGGAGGAATCTACTTCTACATTTATTTCTTTAATCAAGGTTTCTTGTACTTTTACTCTTGGTAGATTTTTTTTTTAAACTGATAGTTGTGAAATTCCTAGCCAGATGTTTTAAGGAATATAATATAAGAAGTCTTTCTTGGGACTTGGACTATGTCTTTCATAGTCTTCTACTCTTACACAGTTTTCTATTCTTTGAGAAGCAAATTGTGTTCCTGATTCCTAGAGATAGAATTTTTGGGAAAGCCTGTGGGTGACAGTGTTGTCTATTAAAGTAGACAGTAATTAGGACCTTTTATGCAAAGTTGCCTGAAAACAAGACTTTTGAAAATTGTAAATCTTCAGAATTCTAGAAGTTTCTCCAAAACAGGTAAATAAACAACTTTTAAGCTATACAATGTCAGAAAAAAAAAAAGTGATACTAAAAGAAAACCATTGATGCAGTCTTCTTATAGTATATCCCTCTGGATATTTCTTTTAGGGTAGAGATGTGTGATAGTGTGTGCTGTAACTCCTTCTATGGGAGGCAATGAGCAATCTTCTAAAAGGCACATCAACATTCCATCCAAGCCTGGGGCTCGAGAATTCCACTCCCCTGTTGGGAAACTTTCTTTTGTAACACCAGTTTTAACTAAGCCTTAAGAGACCAAATTTAAGAATGACTTCCCTAAATGTGTAGTCATCCAAGTAATGTGAGTCTCTTCCTCTCCTTCTCCTCCTCCCTCTCCCTTTCTCCCTGTTCCCCACTCTCCCTCTCTCCCCTTATACACACACACACACACACACACACACACACACACACACACACACAAATGTATTTGTGTGTGTGTGCATGTGTGTGTGCGTGTAAGTCATATGCAGGAGCAAAAGCTTCTCCACCTAGACAATCTTATATTCAAAATATGCAAATCACACCCTCTGTGGTAACACCACTAGGTGTCAAAAGGAAACATGATTATACTGATAATTCATTCTAAAATTCAACCTAACTGTACCACAGGGACTCCTTCTTATCCAAGTGTTCATTACCTGAGGCCCTGTTGTTAAAAGTCTATGTAAAGGGCGGGGGGAGGGGAGGAAAAAGGCACAAA